>CM029546.1:10707050-11010929 GCA_017141385.1 Sogatella furcifera
TTATGGAAATTTATTCCAATTGCTTTAAAAACAGCTCTATAGTTTAATGTACTTCCTTATTATTTTATTTTCCAAATGGATAAATGATGCATTCATTAATATTTATTGTGACAGGGGTCGAACTTTGGACAGTAATATTTGGACCCAAATATTGATAATGGTGTGACAACCGAAACCGGTATCTCGATTTTCTAATAAATCAGTGGTTTGACAATATCTTGACATCTTGTCTTTTCATTTATTATGGATAACTACCACAATATCAACTTCACAACTACTCAAAGAGTGAACTCCAACAAACTTATAAATTTATAGATTTTATTATAGTTCTCCATGGTTGAACACGAGTATAGCTAACGGCAAAAAGATATTCGGTATTGTCTGCTTCTTGTGCGCTCTAACAGCTGATGTTGTCAGTTTCAGAGTTTTTATTTAGTTGTGCCAAGATGATGCTTTTGAAATTGAAAGAAACAATAGATACTTTACATCAGCTGCTAGTAGACGTAGGTTACATCACGTACAAGAGACAGACAATACCTTCTAACGTTATGTCACTATAACAAGATCTGAAATAACTCCAACTCAATGAAATGCATCGTGTGTACAATCAATAATTATATTTTACAAAATTATATAATTCGCAAATTGTTGAATTAAAACAATACAAATGAGACAATTCACATTTTAACGAGATATACCAGAATCATGGTAATAGAAACTTCGAAAAATGATTCTAAAAAATTGACGCTCAACATGGAATGATCATAAAATTATTTTGATAAATAAATTAATATTGGAGCCATCAAATAATACGGAATAATCACAGTAGCATAAGGTAAAATAATCATCTTGTAAGGTGGGAGAAACAATTTACATAATTTTATTTGAATTACTACATTAATATTATAGTACGGTGTATTTCAAACTACATGGTTTACACATTACAGATTCAAAAATATATAAATTTAGTCAACTGCTTCAATTACAGTGTTATTTATACTGTATCATTTAAATTTTAATGCAATTATTTATATAGAGTTATCGATTCATTTATATTAATCTTGAATTTCTATTTATCAATCAATTATATAAATTTTATCGCAATTATTCTCACAACAAATGATTTATTATAGAAATTTGTACAAATTTGCTAGAACATTGTAATCATCTAAATTTGAGTATTATATTCAAATTGGCTACATACGAAAATATGTAATGATCGGTAATTCACAATTGAGTTTTTTGAAATGCAATTTTCATGAAGAAGTGGATGAAACGAGCCTGTTGACTACAAGGAAAAGAAAAATCCCTACTTCATCATAATTTGAAATGAAATTGTTCCAGGACAAAAAACTAGGGCAGAAACGAAAATACTCTTACAGATTAACAATTCCAGACTGCTTCATCAGTTTGAAAAACCCTAAATCAGAGGTTTTAATTTGGAAAAATAAGAAACTTGTAAAGCCTTTAAACAATTGAGAAAAAATTCAACTATCCTGTTATATCCAATGCCAATGAAAGCTACTTTAACTTTGGCCCGAGAAGTTGAGCTTAAAATCATTACAATCTATCTCTCAAGTCAATATTCATTTAAACATTTACTTTGTACACACAGTATAGGTGAGCATAATTTATCCATGTATTAAACAATTGAAGAAAAATTTAAATTGAAAACAAGCTATTCAACTCATCCTATTGAGTTTAAGAAATTTATTTTCATTCACACTTACTATACTGAATACATGTTCCTTTTACAGTACTCTGAACGAAATAATAAATAAAGTCTCAAAACGTATTTACAAAAATTTGGGAGTATTTTTTATAGCAAAAGTCTTTCATACTTGGACACGAGGAAGATTTAGCTGAGATTTTATTATCATACAGAAATTTACCACGACAGCAATAGATTATATAATTTCACATATACTTTGTACGTAATTCATATCTACATTACAGTTACTAATAGGTAAATTTGAAAATAGTAGTTATGAAAACATCAGAGTAATTATGTTGATAATAGTAATGGAACTGTACATTGAAAATAAGCAGGTCTTCTACAAAGTTCAATTTTTCACGACGTTTTTGTTGAATAACGTTTTGAAATCAGCTTCGTTGATGTATCACTATGCAAACAGCAGAATGAAATATGGGAATAGTTTCACTTCACCACTTTCAGATTGGCACAAAACAACTTGATAATACTGTTGATGCTGCTTCGTTGCTGACTGAGGTATAGCCTACATCGTTGAGAGGAAACGTTGGCACATGAGGCTCACAGAGTGTCGGCTTTGCTTGGGCACAGACAGGAGGGTAGCAAACCTAACACTCGTCCAAATTATCCCGGCTCTTTCAGAAAAGCCCTTTCTTCTTTTTGTTTTTCTCCTTACCGTCAACAGATCTGTAACAATAGATTGGACAGCACATTAACAACTACGTCATCAACTGGAGAACATAGAACAAAATATTGCAATGCTGGCAAGTATGCTGATTGAAGCGTCACAGGTAGCAAATTCAAGCTATAGTCTGTCCAAGCAAAGAAGACATTCTGGCAAGAAGGGAAAATGACAACAGCTCAGTCAATACTGGTTCAAAAATTATTAATTTGGTGCCAAATTGTAGATCAAAATGTTTCCTATAATTTGAGACCGAATACATAATTTTTGAACCAATATTGACCGAGCTGGAGTCATTTCCCCATTTTGCCAGAATGTCTTCCTTGCTTGGGAAGAAGCCGGCTATAGCAGAGAAATAAACAAGTGCTGTGAAATGCAATACTGTATAAGTAGAGAGCGCAGATGTGTATTTTGCAGCTTCAGCGTTTGTTAAGCTCATGGCGTAGTTTCTTTCAAAATTGAAATTTTTAAATCATGAAAATTTCTACCAGTATTTGTCACATTTCTCATTCGCAAGATCAATAATTGCTTGAAAAAATCAACAGAAAAAACTTGAATGACGAATTACTCGTAAGGAGAATACCTCAATAACAATAATTTTTTGAATCTAATTAATTATATATGATCAGCAATGAAATTTATATACAGAAGAGACTTTACAAGGGTCTAACAGAATAATATTGAATGCATGAAATGATAAAAAATGATGAAGATGAATCACGTAATTAATTAATGATTTCATCGCTCTTAGAATATGGTTTATCATGAGATTACTCATTTATAATATTAATGATGAGCATTACTAGATGAAAAATATTATTCAAATTATTAGGAGATTAATTAGAGAAGATTTATAAGTAAAGAAGATAGTTTACAAATTGTCTTTAAGAAATGCAATTCGTTTGATAAAACAGTTAGAAATAGTTATTAATAGAAACAATACAGTATAAATTAAAAATAAGAAAATTAGATTTTATTTAGGAATTACTTTGGGCCTCAAATTGAGGAGATAAATTTACAGTTTCATTATGCGCATAACTTCCAGACAAGATGGCAAACCGTAGATATAAATTGGATGAATAGATGAAGTAAGAGAACGTATGATTATGTTTTTAATAAAGGAAAAACTTGGTTCTTTCTATTGTTCACACTTCAATAATTCAACTTGAACTCCGGGGTAAACTGCGTTTATCAATATCATCGTATATCAGTAGTTGTGATACAACTTATTCTAATTCGCTTGACTAATTTATGTTGTTTGTAGATTGAAACAAGCTAATGCGCAATGGGTTGGCAGTGCTACAAATTTGAGAATTCTCTCTACTAATCACTTATTCAAGGCATCAGTTAGGAATATTTCATGCGGGAGTGACCAACATTGACTTTACGTGAATTCAAAATACATCAAAAGTTAAATTCCAGAACAGGGAATCACAAACAATGTGTGAGAATTCTAAGGCTAAGATTAATACAAGGGTCTTCCTGTGTTCGATTAATATTGTTTTTATTGGTTATTAATCTGTGTTTGAAAATCTTGTTGAATCCAATGAATTGAGCGGTGTTCAAAACGATCAAGAAATTGAAGTTATTTCTGTTCTTCAAGCAACAATTACAACGCGAAGGAAATACAAGATTTTAGTTGATCTCAAGTATGATTTAAGACATGATAATGGATTTGAATTCATACGTCCGTTTTATTAATGACCTCGTCTTTAAAGAGAGATTACTATTTGAATAGTGACACTGCGGAATGAATAATTATAAGGAACCTCCTGATTTATTATATCATGGAAATAATAAATTCTAAAATTTTGGAGACGAAAAATTCATCAAGATACATGCAACATTAATAGGAGTAGAAACATGCAATTTGATGTCGGATTTAAGGGAATATTTTTTGTGATTTTTACTGATTTCGCTTCAGATCACAACCAATCAAACAGAAAATTTCTTCTAATTTTATTTATTCAAGTCTATGATAAAACAGGAATTATTCTTGAATGAGATGGTTCCAACTATGTTATTGTTATGTATTGTCATGTATTTTATGTTAGCTTTTATTCAGAGATAATCAAGTTATTTGTTGAGTGACTAGATGAATTTCTCATGTCAATAAATCATTATCAGTTCGATTTCACTTGTTTTTTGTCAATTGATTTGTTAAGCATTTCTTCATTTGTTAAGAGTACTCCATGACAAAGAAAAACTAATGTAATTCTTTATAGGTAGCCTACTTATTTAATTGTAGCACTTATATATTATACTGTGTCCATAGTAATAATGCCAGACTTGGAAGCGTGTTTTATTGCAATAACACTCGAATATAGAGTAAATTTTCATATAGAAGCCTACTTGAATGCTAATTAATAGGAGCAAGAAGCAATAATGCTGAATTATTAGCAAAAGCTAATAGTTGATTTATTTTTCCTCAATAAATAAAAGTTGGTTGTGACTTGAAGAAGTATCAAAGCATTTAATCCTAAATCAATAAATATTCAATCTCAATATTGATAGTGGAAATTCACATGAATCGAGAAGGAATAAAGTGAGTGAGTTGATACTTGTATTTCTAGTGAAATGGAAAAGGGAACAACAAAATCAAAATAATGCCTGGAAAAAATTGCAGTATTTTTGTGTACAGCAGCTCCTACAGAGCTTAGGTAGCTGGCCAATTTCAACAAAATTCAATTCCACACGATCAAAGTTACGTAGTAAATGTACTTTATCTAGGTTGGTCAGATCAATGTGATAGAAATTATCAATTTTTAGTTAGTTACCAACTATAGTTAGCTGATTTAATTCTTTTTTTGAGCGAATGATGAGATGAATATGATGAGCAAGGGAATGAGACACTATAAAAAGATATGAATCAAATGAATCGATGAATGAATATGAAAAAATTAATTAATTAGAAGAATAAAAATTTGCTTGGATAAAATTTAGAAGCCAGCTTAGGAGTTCCCATTGAATATTACTTATTAATATTAATTTTTACTTTATAGTATTCGTAAGATATTTAAATCACAGAAAAACTCAGAGTTCGAATTTAATCAGTACCAAATACTAGTAATATGAATTTCCTGTCTTAAAGAATTTCATGATAAAGAACAGAAAAATAGAAATTAATAATTGATTATTTTTCTTCACCGAACTTAATCCAATCAAAAGCTTCTACTATTTTATTTCTTCTATCTTATTGATTTAATCAAAAGAGAAAACACAAAATATAAAATAACATATTAGATTCACTACAGGCCGACTCATTGTTACCACACCAACACGACATAGCATTTTGCACATCAATAAACAGATTGTGGAGGTAATGTGAACACATATATTGTTGTTTTATTGAGATCTACACTACGTCAAAAGGACCAAGTTTGTAAATTTATTTCATTAGATGAGGATAGGGCATCAGGCCATTAGAGTTATCTAGGTGAAGTAAATCAGGTTATTTAGTTTGTGCTCAAGATGCGCTTCGGGTGAGTCGTGAGTAGATCGCAGATCGACAAGTTTACTTACAATAAAATACAATGCAGCCTCATCTGGTTGCTCACTCCCACTCAATAGATATCATAGGCTATGAGGTGACAAGCTATTTACATTTTTACAAAACGAATTCTTTGGCGGAATGAAACATTTAGACAATACAAATAATGAAATAAAAAACGGTTATATAGTCAATAAAAACTGTAGAATTGACACTATCAGTGTATTTTATTTCATTATGGAACAATACTACAATATCGACGACTTAGTTGATTTTTTTTATTGTGTTTGTTGGTAACATTATACAGTATATGTACAGTTTTATAATTTGCAATTATATTTCATCCACTCACTTTCCTAACAGATAAAGGGCCGGTTGCACGTTCCGTTAGTTTCACCGTTATTTAAATCATCATTATTTCACGTGTCAAAGTGGAAAAACGTTCAAATGGATAAAGTATTGAAATGTGATAGTAAATTATATACTTAAATTATAGCAAAATATTCAAATGTACTTATTCAAAATAGATATTGGATCAATAATTATCTCATTATTGTATGAACGATTAATTTATAAAAACAAAAACATGATCTGGAAATTGCATGCTGATACAACTTAATTGTTGTCAGGTTGGTAGTACCACAAAAAACGAAAACCTTCAACTGCTATTGTTTTCAGATATTGAAAATTTAATCATCAGCTGATGGTTATGTTAAAATGTTTAACGCCTTTAATTCTGGCCGATTAGTTTAGTACTGTGAAATTAGTCTTCAATTCTATTTAAACAGCTGCTGAGCTGTTAAATTTGAAAAAAAACCGCCATTGAAATTTTCCATTACCTCATTGATATCATTGCCTCAATGATAATAAATCTAAACTTGATTCATGAATTTAAAGGTTAGTAATATTTTTAGGCAATAAAATTTAATGTACATGATGTGCCATCGAGTTTTGTAAATGAAACTATTGAAACTCAAGGCTTTTTAATAATTTATATGTTTTTATTCTCTATTTGAATTGAGTTAGTTTGCCGTTGCTACAAGATGTCGTTATCCAGGATAATCACGGCGTTAAAACTTAACGAAGTTACGAACAACCGGCCCATAGTCTACAACTGTGATTGTTTTAATGATCCAATTCTCATTGTTTCTCTTTTAATCGAAGGATTATGCAATGAAGCATATTTTATGCAATAAAAACGTTGAGAGTATCTATGGTTCAAAATTTATTCCAATATTTTCACAATGTAACAATATCATAAATAAATTATCATTACATCAACACACATGCATCTGATTTAGCATTGATGTCCTCAACAATAGAATAAATAAGTAGTTAAAACGAACCAATCAACGCAACTATCTAATAAATTAATACATTTTGACTTATGTAGTTCATCTATCATAAGATTTCGTTTTTCAGGATTGGAGAATTGGAAGACCACAACCAAATTAGTGATGATAGACAAAAGTCACTTACCGATTTTCTTTGCCTGTTTCTAGAAATACATTAAATTTGTACTCATAATAAATGTTCAACAAATGATAATCTTTGTCTACGGTTGAATCTAGATATAGTAATTGTAATGTAGTACAAAGAAAAATTTATGAAATATTAGCCACTAAGTTTAATAATTTTGTACCCAACTACAACATCCTATTTATAATTTTGATTTTACTAACTTACATGATACATTAACAATTTATAACAAGCTAGAAGAAATTACAAATTATTTCATAAATATATTTGAAAAAATGGTAATGGAACTATTTCTCGAAGAAAAATAACAGTCTACATAACAAAGTAAATGGATATGAAAGAAGAAAATGAAATGAAGTAATATTTTCTGGATATTAATAGTGTATGTTACGAAGACACATTAGAAGACATTGCAAAAAGATTCATGGATACTGCAAACTTAATGTAAGCCGTTTTAATTAATCTTGGGGCTTTTATATTGCATTCTTGTAATGGTTTGTAAATAAATAATTGAATAACCTAAATATTCAATATTAATACTAAAACATAAATAATTGGGCTTCATTAAAAGATTTATTGAAGTATACTGTTTATTATTAATGTTTTTGCACTTTGTTAGTACAATCACAAAAATAAGACAATAGCCTGGTTGGTGAATAGTACTGTTGCGAAAGGAATTAAGGAATTAGTTTGTAAATGAAATTAAGTTTAGTAAAGAACGGTCAACTATATATGAAGTTTCAAGAATTGAGATACGATTTTAATCCGAACCAATCATGAAATAGAATCATAAAAGTGAAGAACCATAAAAAGAATAGGATAAAGTGAGAAAAAAGAGAATATCAAAGTTACAAAGGATCTAGCAAAATGGGGAATCAATTTATCACTTGAGTATGTTCACGATATTCATGAATCTGATTATCACAGTATTTACAATGAACATTACACACTTTTCACGAAAAATAACTGGAAAGTCTTTAGAAATGAGAACCAATGTCCATAGCAGAATTTATTGCGGCGTAGCATACTGAGCAAATTCTTCAACTTCGTCCTTTTTTGGCATAAATTCAAAAAACTTACAACCACACGGTGATTTCCTCATGCTGTATAATTTGAAATGTATAAAAATATGTTAGTAAACATGAAACAGCACCGATAATTAGAAAGAATCACTACTACTCGTGTTTAAATTATTTAACGTAACAAATTTGTAAATATGAAGAAAATACTGTCTACATTTTCATTATATTGCTATTACAGTAATTTGTGATTTGCCAGTCATAAAATCCACTAAATACTGTGCGAGTAACAATTGAGAGAAAAGTATTGTTTGATAAAAATGTGCAAGCTTTTGTGGTTTATTATGAAATTTTGAACAGGGTTATAAAGAAAAAAATCAGGCAAAAGTATGCAAGCTTCCATAGCTTATCAATTTGTACTAAAGAATTTGACGCTACAAAGGAATAGTGTTAATGATTTCTATTTGTTAGAGTAAATTTATTACATATAATGTAATGTTACACAAAACTACAACTAATGGCCCCCTCAATGTTGCTCGGTTCCCTTAATACTATTTTCATTCAATCATCGATAAAAATCATCACTATCACCCGTTCTTTTAAAAGTTTTAAAATGAACTAGAACTACAATATATCTGGATTCTAATGGTATTGGTACTGAAACTGGAGTTTCAATGCCTATACTAATAATTATCATCAAGATAATTAATACTGTCTATTTTATAAGTTTTCTTATTATCTTAAGGAGTGGTTGAGATTAGAGAATTAATGAATAAAATAGAATCTATCATTATAAAATGTTTCAATTGGTACAAGCAGTCTATCATTAATTATTACAATTTATTACTAATCTACAAAAATACAGACGTTATTCGAAATTCCAATCAGCTATTAAATTCTTTGAAACTACGCGATCACTAAACCAATATTTATAAAATTATCGATCAATTTATAAGTTAAAACTATGATATATAATTTAACAGATTTAAAGCTGTCCAAAATGCGAATATCACTCAGTCTCTTTACTTTCAAGATAATACTTTCAGTGCAACATACGAGTACAATGCACCATTGAGATAGAAGTTACCTTGCTATATTCCCATTAAAATACATATTTATTAAATATATTTTCAGCTGGAGTAAGAATGGACTTTTCAATTTAATTTTTTCCTAAAAAAGAATAGAATCGGAAAATGATTGACTCATTTCATTTTTTTCATTTCCTAGAGTTCAATAATTCAAGCTTATTTATGGGAGGTGGAATTATCTATCGAATCAAAAATTAATAAATTTATTGCACTAATTAGGTACCAATGTAAAGATAAACCCAAAAGATTAATGCTCAAGGGTGAGTCTTCTATTTGAACAGTGAACAATGAAATACGATGGACCTTTAAATTCCAATAATAAGAAGAATACGATTCAATGATTTCTGTAAAATCTTCATAAATTAAAATGAATCAATTTCACAATTGTGCATTAGCATGTAAACAGTACAGAAGGTACCACTGGAATACTCATCAATGAATTATGGAAAGGTCAATCAGGTAACACTATCCAACAATGATACACTGACAACAGCCTATCATAATACTACAATAAAGTAGATAGCTTTCCTAGTTCAATACAGTATTTTACAATAATTTGCAGACTACTAAGGTGATATGAGCAACAATACAGAAAGTGTTGATAGTCATAGAATAAAATACAGAGTCAAAGTGTCAACCAGTGATTAAGATTTTAAATTCAGTAGACTCACGATTATCATCGACCTCACTATTCACCAATAACAAAATTTATATAAAATCGTGATTTTAATTCAATTCAGTACAATGGAAATTTGGCAAAATATTTTTTGTTGAAACGATGCTGTGCACCCAAACATCTCATCACCATAAAACTGTATTAGATCTCTGCTACAATTCCGTTAGAATGATTAAAATAAATCATTTAGTGATCCCAATAATCGTTTCATTTTTCATCATTTCAGGTTCTCTAAATTTCCAGCAAAATCGATCACAATAGAGGATGTAAGAAGGAAGACAGTATATCACACAATAGGACATATTAACATACACGATTCATGTAATGACAAATGCAATTAAAATGCTTCAAAATTATATGGAGGTCTTTAATGATGCAAAGAAGAAATATCAAAGTCACATTATTGTCGATAATCATGAGTCTACTGTAAATAACATTCTTTGTGGCAAAATACAAAGAAATTCAATTCTACATGCTTAAGTTATTCTCAATAAAAAGAATCAAACTACTAGAAATATGAATTGATAGGCGCAATTTTACTTTTAATAATTTAAAACTACGATTGATAAGAGGGAATTGGACTCGAGGGAATAGACGTACCATCAGCTGGAATAATTTTTATAATGTATCAATTAATTTCGAATTAATTTATAACCAAATTTAGAATTATCTCCATTCGAGTTATCAATTATTATAAATGTTAATGCTATCTACATCTTTTTTACAATGCACACTGAATTGTGTCACTTTTTCGAATAAAATTGGATTACACGAATCACATGATAGAGGAGTCACTCTAATGAATCAATAATAAAGATCTTTCAGGTTGTTCCACTTGATAAATAGTGTATTATAATTATTGAAGGTCTAATACCAATAATGATAATAAACCTTTCCTGTTTCATATGATAGCCTGTCCAAGCAAAGAAGACATTCTGACAAGATGGGAAAATGACTCATCCACGGTAAATATTGGTTCAAAAATTATAAATTTGGTCTCAAACTGTAATTTGAAAATTCCCTACAATTTGAGATTGAATTTGTGATTTTTAAACCAATATTGAGCGAGCAGGAGTAATTTTCCCATCTTAATTACCAGAATGTCTTCTTTGCTTGGACAGACTATTAATGTATCTTCTTGAAAGAACTTTGAAACATGTACACCCAGCTTTCCAAATTATTTTCAACAAGAAGACACTCTGACACCGTTTACAATAATAACAAGCATTCAGTGAATCAGTGTTCAATGCATTACATAACTGTGCAGTTGCCAAATCTCAGCTGAAAACGGCACACATCTGTGCAGTTTCCAAAATTCAATCTCAACGGTATTACAGCAGTCAATGCACAAAACTGTGCAATTCCATTCTATTGGTCGACAAGTGTGCGTCTGTCTAGCAGAAGCGTGCGGTGCGTTCGGTGGCCTCGACTGGCGGCAGGTGTGGCGTGAAGCCGCGACTTGCGGCCTCGTGTGGCATGCCTCTACTGCGTCTTGCACTCGTTGCGGTGCTGGAACGAGTGGCGCCGTGTGACCGACTGACTGTTGGACCGCTTGCCACCGCCGCCGCCAAACCTGCAGATAGAGCGCGCTCACAACATGCAAAACAGCAAGCACACAAAGCAACAAACACAGAGCCAACCAACAACAAAATTGAATCCAACACATTCCCATCCGAGTAACTCATCTTTCTGTCTACTACCAAAGCTATCTATCCAATTGCTCCATCAAATCTACAAAACACACCTCAACGACAAGTGAAAAAAGTGCTCATCTACTTTGATCTGAATGTGAAATTTGAGTTCGCTTGAAATTAAGAGGTAAAGTGATTGAAATAGGCTACTTTTCAACCTTAAATCTCAGACTAGAGAATTAATAGATTCAATAATAATTTTCATAATAATAGATTCAAAAGAATAATAGATTTTCATAGTAAGGCCGGTATAGCAGACTCCCTGAAAATTAGTGGTTGGCGAATGATTGTTATCAATGCTCAACTCTGTTAGGACAGTTGGCGAGCGGTCTGCGAGAGCAAATTACGTTGAGAGCAGCTCAACAGTTTCGCTCCCAGAGACCGATTCGACTGTCCTGGAAGAGCTTTCATGAATAAAAGACATTCGCCGACCGCCAGTTTCGTTACTGTCTACTCTATTAGACTATGAAATAGTTCGATGACATACCATAAAAATGGATGAAAATATGATTTCGTATTTTCTTCCAATTTCATAATATGACATGGAACTATTATAAACTAACACGGTGATTTGATAAGGGACAAGATCAACAGGTAAAACTATTTAGAAACTTTGAAGCAATGAGGGAAATAAACAATTGTATGTCCTGCTTATTGCTAAATAATTTCAAATTATAAATGGTTTTATCTTATGTAAAATATGTTTCTTTTGACAAATAAATAAATTCAAATTCATAAACTGAGTAGTAATTGAATGGTTATCATTGTTTGTATTTTGTTATTTCTATTAATTAGTGATTCACCAATAAATTGTTTTTGAAAAGAGGAATAAATAAAAACCCAATTATTAAATATGTAACAATACGTTTCTAAACATTATTGTGATGTATAATTTAAAAATAGGAATATAATGAAATTTCAAGAATTATCTAAAGCAGAGCTCACTATTTAAAGTATGTTTTTACTTGCTTCTAAAAATACTGTGATTGTGATGTCAACATTTCAATGCTCTACTACCTAATATAACTAGAATATTGAATTGATCCCAATAATTAGCAATCAATGGAAAACGACTGGAAAATTTAATCATGTTATGAGCGAATTCTGGATTTGGGCAATGCTATACTATATCAATATCAATTTACAAGTCTTTGAAAGCTGTTAAAAATAAAAAATGGTTATGATTATTACTATTTCTACCCGGTATTGACTATATGAAACTCCTTCCAAGTAAATACAACTGTTATTGTAACTCTTATCGTACGATAACTGATAACTAAATGCAAAAACTTCACCCCAATACCAAATGAAAATTGAGAACAATGTTAGAAAATTAGGATAACTTCCAATTTATTGACATTCAGAATGTGAACCATGACAATATAATTGCTATTGTCTCTGCAACCCAAAAACATTTATTCCAATACAATTATGAGGAGAATAGTTCAATTTTATATCGATTATTGGATAATTATGATAGACTTACTGAATAGTACGGTAGTAATATTTCCTGTTATTCTAATTTGATGCATTCTTTAAGAGAGAGATTTTTATAGAGGGTGGAATGGCTAATGTTGAAAAGTTGGCACTAACTCAAGATTGAAGGACTATAAAACGAAATATCCTAGATTATTACTTTTTAAATGTCAAACTATCAACAGGTTTGCAAAAATCTAAAGGTCAATGAATTCCCTGGGGAATTCGTCTTCCTGATGAAAACACACCTGTTGAAAATATTGATAGAATGTTTCTAAAATAACTTCATCCATGACTTACTGGATTGACTTTTAAAATGATTGATTCAATAATATGAATTTTTTTAAAAACTTTATGAAAAAAGTTAGATATTATAAACTAAAGATAGTTGAATACTGGACAGATCTGAGCCGGATTTGCTATTTTAGCACTTGAATATTTTCTGTAATTCAACAATCCAAAGAATATTCAAACGTGTTATGATTTAGACCTAATATTTGAATGTTTCACTGTAAATTATAGACTGGCGAGATAATGGAATGTATTTAAATGTTTGTTCACTTAATTAGTGTAATTGATTGATGAATAGTTGCATAGAACGATATCCTCGATCTCAAAAACATTGTTCATACGAGTAATACTGTAGCTGAGAGACGTAGTAAATGATATTTATTTTTACTTTGACATTCTAGAATTAGTTGATTTGTTCATAGTTGAACCTTTGTTCTTGATAATATTGGATTGTAGTGTAACTTTTAATGATTAGGAGAAAGAGATGGGATCCATAAAAAATAAGATAAGTCAACAACAATTTTATTATCCACATAAATCCAGATATAAATGCTTTAGGATTGCAGAGATAATGTCAAAACATCCAATTTTCTACCCTTATTGGCACTAGAACAGTGAATGAAGCATGGTGATACTAATAATTTGTAAATGTAATATTTAAAATTAATAATATGAATACAATCATATTTGTGAGCGAAGTGAGTTATGTGGTGCAACAATGAGAGATAACAGTTTAATTACATTTTATTACCGTCCATTGACATGACATTTAACAATTATTGACAAATATCGCAATGTTTTTACATGGATTTATCTAATTATCAAACTTTTATTAATAGGCCTACTTATCAAGTACAGTACTTCTAGATAACCAACTATTTTTAAGAGCTTTCAAAGACTTAGTAACCTAACATTAGTTCACTCATGAATAAGTTACTACAAATAATATCAATTCCATCCTAACTCACTCCATCAAGAAGATAAATTTCATAGAGCTAGGAAGAGATCTAATTAGAATCATAGGTTTTTGTATTAATTCATCTATTTGCAAAAATTAGACCAACTTTTTAATACTTTGTATACATTTTTCATGATTGTTAGTGAAGCACATTGATGTCGATGTGAATATTTATTCTCTCTAAATTACAATATTCTACATCATTTTTATCATCAAGTAAATAATGAAGCAAGCAAATATTACACCCCTCACGATTTTATTCAATCAAAAGCATGATTAATAATATTATATTATAGTTAGAGCACCCAAACAGAGACCACGAATTATATTGATTAAAATTCCCAAAAAATATCCAAACTAACAATGGTAAGTGGTCATCTTGGGAGACAATGTAGAATTTAAAATTATGTATGAAAATTATTATAACACCTCAATCATTAAAAAATTATTATTTTCTATTTTAGTTGGAAATAAATTTTATTGTTAAAAGCTTATTTATGATTTATGATGAATTGAAATGGTGGAAAATTTGGCTACACTTTGCGAAAGCATTCAGGTATTTTTTCTTAAAATTTTACACGAGTAAGGTTAGTAAAGCTTAAGCGGGGAATAGTGGTTATTTAGAAACGTTAATTGCTAATAGCTGTGACAGATCGAATAAGGAAAAATATTCAAAGAGGATAGAAAGAATAATCAATATTATGTGTGCTGTAGGTGTAGGTCTACATATTAATATGAAAACATTTATGAAAAACTGTAATTTAAAAGGCACGGATTGGAGATACAATTGTCACAATTTGATTTAATTGGCTACTCTTGAAATGCGTCACCGATAAAACATACTTAGATTTCAAATAGTCTAGAATTTGGAGGAACAAGCACAGTTCTAATCTACAAGCAATTTCCCACAATGAATAAAAGCGATACACACTCCAAACACTAAACTTACATTCAAGCAACAATAAAACTCACAAATTGGTCAAAAAAGTAATGACAAATATGTAGTTTAAATGTTCATAATTATTATAAATAACCTCTTGGGTATCAAGTAGAATTCAATAACACTCCCATCATTTAAAACTATTTAAGGAAACTTAAATATTGAAATTAAGAAATTGAAAAACATTGCACAAGTCAACCTCACAATAATACATTTCCCAAATAAATTTTCACATTCCACAAATAACGAGGGTAAAAAATACCTTTTAAAAGAAGGAACATATATTTTTCAGTAATATCTTATGACTTTTTAACCTACACATCAGTTTAAGGATCTCTTTCCAAGTCGAGAATTTCTAAATTGGAAATACTTTCTTATTGGAAAATTGTAAATCCATTTTTAAAAAAAGTTACAAGAAATTATTGAACACTTCAATAATATGAATTGTACATTGAATTAAGGATGATTATGTATCTTGAACTACTTTTCAGTTGTAAATAATTTTGAAATATTTCTAATATTTGAGTAATGTAAATCTCATTCGAAATACATAAACTTTTACCAAAATTTGGGAGTTTGATAGTATGGACAATACCTGTTTTCTATCTCCCAAATCATTTCAATTTGTTTCAATAAATGTGAATGTATCTTTGAATAAATAGAAGAATGAATCTGAATTCAACTCAAATAAATCAAGATATTGTTTTGACGAAGTACAATCATAAGATCTGAATTCAACTTAAATTATGCTATTGTAACGACAAAGAACAGAAGTAAAATCTGTCCTTATTAAAAATGTTTGTTCCTGAAAAATCTGAGGCAAAAGTCATAAGATACATACTTTTCAACGAATAGTAACTGTGGTAAATACCGAAAATATACAACCAAAACTATAAAAAACAAAAAGAATAGAACAGCTTTACTCACTCTCGCTCCAAGCTGCGCCTCCTGAGCTCCTCCATGCTGACTCCCGATGTCTGTTCCCAGGCAGCAATTTCGGCTTCCAGCGCCTTTCTCTTCTCTTCCAACTCCTTCTGCTGCACTTCCAAGCTTTTACGCATTTGCTCGTGCCTTTTTTGCAACTGAATAACAAGCGAAACATGTTTATTCGTTAATATTGCCGAAAAATGTAAGTTATACACACAAATTCTCAGTACTTTATTGTGGCTTTCAAAAACCAAAACATACTCAAGAGTGGATGATGTAGTGTGTCCAAGCAAAGAAGACCCTCTGGCAAGATGAGAATATGACTCCAGCTCGGTCAATATTGGTTCAAAAATTATTGATTTAGTCTCAATCGTAGGAAATATTCTGATCCACAATTTGAGACCAAATCAATATTTTTTGAACCAATATTGACCGAGCTGGAGCCATTTTCTCATCTTGCCAGAGGGTCTTCTTTGCTTGGACAGACTATTGTTAGATGGCCAACTTCCGAACAGCAGAGTTATGTCCATAAGAACAATGTAATTTTTATGAATCTCTTGAAGCAGATAGCGTTATTTGGACAGAATTTAATTTTCTTTATGTCATTGGAAAGAGAATTCAATTCCGGAGGATAGATTTTTCACTTTTTTGTTTCAATAATTAAAGTTAAATACTATTGTAGTTGATTAATAATACAGAAATATTATTTAAATAAACTTGAAATCAAAAAACTAAAAAGTCCAGCGACTGTAGAATTGAATTATATTTCCAATTAAATGAAGAACGTGGAATTCTGTCCATAAATAACGACGCTATCTGCTCCAAGAGATTAATAAAAATTACATTGTTCTTATGGGGCATGATACTGCTGTTCGGCAAATGTCCGACTACTACTGCTCACTCTTAGATGTAACGTTCAGCTAAAATACAAGAAACCAATCACCTGCAAGGAAATTCCTGTGCGCAGGTGAGAGTTGCCAACATGATTCAATATAACAAGCAACTTACATAAGAAATATAATACCCTGTTTTCCAGAGCTTGAAAAATATTATGGAACCGGTGCTCTGAAATGAATGGTAGACATTTGGAGAACTGTCTGTGATTGTATTGTATATATACAATACTGTAAAATTATTAAAACTCAATTTTTAAAAGGGTGTTTGATTTTCATTTATTTTTCAATTATTTTAAACAGCCCTAAGTTTTAAAGTTCCGTTTTCATACAATACTGTATATTAACTGTCTGTGTTTATAGTGTGGTCCAGAAGCACACGTTCTAGCTGATTTTCAAGTAATAGAAATCGGTTACAGTTAGCTCAGTTAGAACTCAATTGTATGGTTGTCAATAGAATTTTGTGAGGATTTAATAAAATGGTGAAACAACAAGAATTAGCCTCGAGTTGGTCTGATAGACAACCCTTCAAAATTGACCATTAATCACTTCCGGATTGAAAAACCTTTGTAAGGAACAGAAATTTGGACTATATTTAATGAAAATTGTGATAGAAATACTAAGGGTGTGATACATACTACTATGCCTGTTCTTTCTTTAACCATGTATTTTTGCCATTAGATGAATAAATAAAATAAAGATGAAAACTGGCAGTATTCTTATCAGGGTGTCTAGCAATTTGCATGAATTCAAATTCAAGATTTTTTCCCGACTTTTTTCAAGTTGGTGTTTCTCTATGCATTTTTAAACATTACAACTCGTGACATGATTTAATGCTTGAAAAACTATACTATGTCTTAAAATAGGGTATATTTTAATATACGCATAAAAATTCTATTAACATATTTTATGTTTACATATAGTACGGTGCAATTAGACTCGAACCTCATCATCCAAAGATAAAGGACGATTCCTACGCCAACTTGTTCTATACAACCCCTTCAATGTTTGGTAAAAAGTTACATACTTTTGAGCATCGGGTTTTGAGGGTAGGTGGGTTGAAAGGTGCAAAATTTCAGTGTTTCGTAAATAGGTGCCGAACCAAGCGTCGGACGAAGAAATTTCATGAATGTATTTTCTAGAGAATAAAATTTGGAAGAGATTGAGACCAATAACAACTCTGTATCATCAACCGTTCCCAAGTTACATTTTTTTAAAACTCCATAGTTTTTTCACAGGAATTATTCCGTTACTAAGTTTCTAACTTTGAATTGAAAACACTTGCAAATATCGATGTTCGATATTAAACACTAGTTCAGGCCCGCCCAATATGAAAATAACTCAACATGCGGAAGAAAATGAACAACTTTATAATCTATGAATTTTCCCGACTTAAATTCAAATTCCAGGATAATTCCCGACCTTATTTCATTTCAAGACTAATTTCCAACTTTCCCGATTTTCCCGACTGCTAGACACCCTGCAATCTATCAATGAAATTCACAATTATTGTTAATCTTACAAGTTCAATAATGACAGTATGAAACATTACGTCAGCCTTTATTATTATTATTATTATTCGAAGGACTTGAAGATTTTGAACAAATCAAACCAACAATTTATACAATGTAGTTTCTCATGAATTTCAAATAGTATGATGAAAAATTTCAATTTTGATGTAGTCAGTATCCAGGTAACGGAACTGTGCTCTTGAGATAGGCACAAAATAGGAAAACTAGCGTGGACTTTTCACCAACTTTAACATTGAATCTAATGCATCGACATATTATCTTGCATAAGGTGACTCGCTTAGTGCGTCTGCACACTCTTTTCTGATGATAATAATACAGGAACATAGAGAATTACCTCAGCCTCGGAGTCCTTGAGCTTTTGTTTCTTCTCTCTGACTTTCATTTCGAAGACTTGCTCCATTTCGGTTTCCATCTTCTTCATTTTAGCGTCATGGTCTCTCTTCTCCTCTTCCATTTGAGCCAATGGGTTCCTGAAAGAAAAATGCAAAACAAACGTTAAAAAGAACCGAGAATGAAGATATTACCCAAAAATATTTCTACCAAGTTGAAATGAATAAATTTGTTCTAGCTATTTTTTCAACTAATTAAAGCAGTTGAAGAGGATGAGATGGAGAGTTATGAAAGTAGGGTAGGTGAATGACGAAAGAATGATATTTGATTAATTACAATAATTATTTTCCAATATAGAAGAAATTGAAAAGAAATCGAACCGTGTGTTCAAAATCAAATTATCATCCAATAAAATAGAATGAAAGAGCATTGAAGTCTGTCAAGAACCAATCACGTTTCCTAAAATTGGTCCTAATTATGAACTTCTAAAGACGCGCTAGAGATAACGATACTAGATACATACATTACATATTTGAAATTACTGTACTATACGCCAAGTGAAGAAGGGTTGGCATTATGATTTCACAGTTTGAAATGCTAGTGAAGTCTGTGCAAGCAAAGAAGGTAGGTAATCTGGCAAGATGAGAAAATGACACTAGCTCGGTCAATATTAGTTCAAAAATTATAAATTTTGTTAGCTAAAATTCGAGACCAAATTCAAAACTTTTGATCCAATATTGACAGAGCTGGAGTCGTTTTCCCATCTTAACAGAATGTCTTCTTTACTTGAATAGACTATATACATTCATCGAAATGCTAGTATTCTAATTTCTGAATTGAGAAAATTGTACAAATGTACATTTCAATTCAGCAAGCATATAAGCATCATATTATCAAAGATGTAAAGATTTATGTAGATAGTTGATGAAAAGAAATGACGAACGGTAGAAAAGGATGACGAACGGTATAGCTAACGCTAAAAAGTTAGGCGGTTTCATCTGTCCCTTGTGCGCTCCAACAGATAATGTCACCAATAATTAGAATTGTAATTTAGCTATGCCTAGATAATGCTTTTGAAATCAAGATACTTTGTATCAGCTTTATATCAGCTGTTAGTAGGTTACATCACGTACAAGAGACAGACGAAACCGCCCAACTTCTTGGCGTCTGCTATAATAAGATTGCTTTCTTCAGTAACTGATGCGATCGAGAATGGAGAAAACACACATGAAAGGTATAATATTTTGCTTCAAGAAATAAACACTCAGAGAATAAGAATTTTCCAAAATTTGAATTAAAACTTTTTTTTTGTTTAGAAATAGGAATAGTACTTTAAACATGGATTTGAATGTTCACTGAATGTTGGAAAAAAGAATAAATAGGCTAATTTAATATTGCGATATGAAAAATGATTCGAAATTCCAAGAGCAGGATATAGGACACGCTTCAAGTGAAAGTAGTTATCAGATTATTACAAGATTGAATTTATATTCAAGAATGAAAACTTGCAAACTCTAAAATATTCTATTAAGGGGTTTGAACCTTATTACACAATATTAGAGAATCATTCACGATTAGTCGCATTTGAAAATTAGTTTTTCATCAACAGATGAAAATTAATAAAATAGCAGAGAAAAAATAATGGAATGATAAGCTGGTTAAAACACATCCAAGAGATATTGAAATATAATTATTATAATGAATTGTGGCATGCAATCCTGATAAATATACAGATGCAAATATTGGCATGCACAATAATGGTTGAAATAAGTAGGTCCGCTGTGGAAACAGATATGAAAAGAATGAAAGTTGGAAGGTAACTTGAATAAACCAAACCCATAATAATTTATCCTACAGCAAAAAACTTCAAAAATGAAAATCTGGGGAAAATTTACAGAAGAAAACTTGAAGTGTCAATTCAGTCAATCTTTCACTAATAACCATAAGAACACTATCACGACCTAGCTAGTTGAAAAATAATTAAGATTTCAAAGTGATTATAATTGAACCTATCACCGTATTATCATAAATTTTGAGATGTGATAATGAATTTTAATAGCTTAAAAATTGTATAAGGAATAATTTAATCGATTTAAATGGCATTGGATTGGAGAAACGATTCTTCATGCATGTCT
Organism: Sogatella furcifera; assembly: GCA_017141385.1. Lineage (NCBI taxonomy): Eukaryota > Metazoa > Arthropoda > Insecta > Hemiptera > Delphacidae > Sogatella > Sogatella furcifera. The sequence continues at coordinate 10,728,369 of CM029546.1, forward strand.
TGTCATCAAGATTCAAGAGATTCATTCTTAAAAAGAGATACTATCAAATGTAGTGCATTAATCAATATCACGATTTTCAATTAGAGAAATGTGTTGAGCTTTGATGAAAGAAGTAATAGAAAATTTATAAAGAAGTCGTTTTTTGGAGCAAAAACAAGAATATATTTACAAATTTACGAAAGCTGAATCAAAGCTCAACTCTAAATTTGAGATTTTAGATTGAAATGACAATTGCAATAGCTTCTCTTTGTCGAATACGAATAAGAATGCAGTTTAATATCTATTTTCATCATACCTGTGATGGGAAATCCACTGATTTAACACTTGACTGAAAAATAAATAAAATAAACTGTATACAATCGTAATACCGCTAAAAATTGAAGAAAAATGAACAAAACCAAAATAAAATTCCGTTTCTTGAAATAACGGGAGAGCCGGAGGATATATTTATGTGTGGTTAGTTTGAAGTGTTTCATCAACTCAAGAATTAATATTAATCAACACAAATTAGATAAAAATCAAACTAGTCAACAAAACAATATTATTTACAAAACTGAACGAAAATCATTACTGATTGCAGATAAACAGAACAAAATTATAAGGTTTTGGAATAAGACAACGGGAGTTTTTACAGAGGTTGAGACGCAATGATGATAAAATTCTAAAATACAATATACAAAATCTATCTGTTCAAGATATCCTGAAAGATATATTGGTTAGTAAGGGAAGTGAAATTAAAATTTATATCAAAAGGCTTGTGAATTATTCGGCTTTTGCTATGCTAGACCATCCCATCACCAAAACCCTGCTTTAAAGGTCAAATTTAACCAAGTGATGTATTCCTTAATAGCTGTCATTATTAAAAGCAGGTGCAATAGATTTGTGAACTGATTTATATATAAGCGAAATACTATAAATTAGAATTTTTAAATTTAACTAATTACTCTCACGTACTTTGATCAAATTGTACACTATTTTTATATAAAGTTACGAAGGATTAAAAGAATGGCGTGAATTTTATTGGACGATTTTATTGGAAAAGGATGAACTTGTGACATTCAAAGTTTAGAATTGTTCATGTATCTCTCTGAAAATATAAGTAGTATTATTGGCCACTATCATATTGGCTCGACTTCTGAAATCTTCATAAAACTTCTCGTGAAGATCTTCATAAAATGATATATTTAATAAGCTTATATTATTGTGAAATTCCTTCCACTGGATGGACCTACAACTTCTACACTCGACTAAATTATCGTCGCTCATCATGAGATTAGAACTATGAGAAACTATAACAAAGATTTTTTCAACAGAAAAAGGTGAACTGCGATCAGGAAGGTCTAGAAAACAATTAAGAAATTAATTCCATAGCTGGAAAAAACATCAAAAAGCACTACTAACGCTCAAATTCACAAATAATATTAGAACTACTTATAAGGAACTAACTTAGGCTACTATCAGGTTATTGGGTAGGGTAGATTCATGGATATGGTAGAATGCACTACTGTAATATGACAACGAGATTTTATGAAACTCATTCCATACTACTCACAAAACAGCGTCAACAAGCCTACAGAACACAACTCGACGAAGAAAAAGCAAATAACAATATTAAGAAATGTTCAGCACTGGGGCCAGTTGGTTTCTGGCAGAATATTCGATAAAATTGCATACCATGACATAAAAATAGATCATTACTCAAGCAATCTAATAAATTGCAACTGATATTTGAAAACAACTCAATGAACATTTCATTTTTTGCATCCATATTGAAGATTTTGATAAGCGACGTAAAAAGCTTGCTGGCCCCTTCAGATTGAACATTTCTTAGCTAACGATACTCAAGATTTCAACGTAGAAAATTTACTCTCGTTCTACTTTTCTGTGTTCGAACTTACCAGACGGTCATGAACGTGTTGTTGAGTACTCCTTGAGGGCATAAACTAAGAGACCAAATTCACAAATTACCAACTGTTCTCAATGGTAGTAGTGTAGGATGCCAGCAAGCTTTCAACCTAGCAAGCTATTATTCTACTGATAGAGCTGCGGCTCACTCGCTAGTAGCTTTATCAGAGCGAGCAAGCAAAATCATTTCAAATTCAGCTCAAAATTATAAGAAATTTTTACAATGCGAAACTGTCCAAGCAGATGAATTAATAATAATTTGCTTCAAGCAAAACACCTCTATAACTATTTACAAAAGTAATAAATATACATTTCACTTGCTTAAGCATGACTATATTAGAATTGACTGAAGAACTTTAGTTTGGTAGCTCAATTTTGGATGAAGTAAAGAGATGCAGCAGATTCTTCTAATAGAAACCTTTTTTACAAAATTTTGGCGAATGCTTCAATCTTCTGAGGTGGTCTGTGTTTTCTCCATGTCTATCGCATATTCCAAATATAGAATCTAAATTCCCTAATAGATGAAATACTTTTCCATTCACTCCAATTTCCTGTCTATTCTATATCACTGATCCTCTAAAATTGTCTTTTACTCAAAACTAGCACAATTACGGAAATACGAGGTGTGTTAGAAAAGTATAAGATTTGCAACAGTGCAAGAGATCTAGCAGCGTTGTGTCTACCGTCCAATGCAAAAAGGTTGAGTGGTTGAAAGGACTTCCTAGTCCTTCGTCTAATAAAGAATATTTTTATTTCAATTTTTTTTCAATTACTTCCACTTTCTTAACAAATTACTTGTGACAGCGCAATTAGTAAAGTTGTGTTTTAATTGTGTGGCACAGAAATGGATATGTGGATGCTCCATCGTGTCACACGGCCATTTCCATCCGTGAATTTTTGACCTTAAAGCAAATTACTGCTGTTCCTCTACCTCCCTATTCCTCTATTCAAAGCCCTGTGACATTTTCATCTTCCCAAAATCGAAACATGGCCAAAAAATACACTTTTTTGAACTCCGAAGAACATTAAAAAGACTGTGACGGATCTGTTAAGAGTGATACCAATTGAAAACCTACAGCGCTGTTACCAAGAATAAGAACGGCGACTCTTCCTTGCTGCTCAAGGGAACTACTCTGAAGGGGATAACATTGTTGTTTGAAAACAATAAGTACTTTAGTTATCATCTTATTAATTTTCCAACACACCCAACACACGTAAACATTTTTGCAAGCAATTTATTATATTTTGAAAATTAATATCATATCATAGAATAAAGCATATTCATATTTTATTATTCATTTTTATTCAATCACGATATTATAATAATTCGCTATTTATATAGCAATTATTGGATATTCGAGTTAATTATTATTATTATTATATTATAATAATTATATGCCACCTATTCAACACTGCTATAACAATAATGATAAAATTATATTTACATCAATTAACTACTAGCATGATTTTGTACAAGTTGAGGAACAGCAAAACGTTTAAAAAGTGTGAATTAATGCAGAAATTATTATATATTACATTAATTTCTGAAGCAAATTTCGGAAAATTATTTGTTCATGATAATGTAAAGATCATGTTCGCAGTGATCTAAAACTTAATGAGAATGATAAGTAGTGATAGTATTGTGATTCAACCAACAAGGCAGTAAGCAGCAGAAATTGCGATTTGTAATCTATTCATCTATTCTAATTAATTTTTTAATAAAAACCGAATTCATGATTTTGCTAATCATATTTGGAGCCAAGATTATGAAGCATTTACATTTATTTATATTTAAAACTGAGGCAGAATGGTAGACCCCAGTATCGCAAGTGAATTGTGATATTGTGAAAAAACTTAATAGGATTTTCACTTTTGCTCAGAAATGAAATTAATATCATCACTTTGAAATTCCGGAAGTAGAAAAGAATGTAGAGTTTTAAATTCTGAAGAAAATTGTGCCTGATTTGTCAGAATTCGATAATAAATAACTGTGATATCACGATTTTAATTTTTATTTTTGTGAATTCACGCCCAACGAGCCTGACTGAGTACGGTTATATTCATAGTGGCTTAGTCCGAAATAAAAATTGCTGTATCTCGGATATTTATCTCTGAATTTGGACGAATCAGGCACCATTTTCTTCAGAATTTAAAGCTCTACATTTTTGTAATGGTACACAATTTCATAAAACTATTATTTTTAACAGTAAATTAAAACTGAAATTTCAATCGGCCGCCATTTTGAAAAATTCAAATATTGAAAATTTTCGAGATTACTATTTTGAAGATACTTATACGTAAGCCTGCCAAATTTCACAAGGTAGTGTTTATCCGTTCTCAAGATATGATGAAATATCATTGAAAAACAAAATGACGGATAACAGGAAAACTATGGAGAATTCGGCATTTTGCGCACGACATTTTCTGTTCGTTATAGCTCCAAGAAACCGTGGTGGTACCTGACCTGAATAAGTTCATTTCGGAACATTCTATATAATATGAGGTATATTGGATTTTACTGTTGAGATGATGATAAAAATAACAAGGTATGCACTAATGTTGCTTACTAATGGGAAATCGTAGCGAATGTTGTTGAATGCTAATCTAGCGTGAAAGTTAATTGAAAATTTGACTAACTTGTTTGAAATGCGGACTGGTTTTCCATCAGCTCCTAGTCCAGCCAGTGTGCGACACCTGTAGTTTTCATAATGTACGTTGTTTGTTACGTCTTTCAAGTCCTGTAAATGTGTGCTGATCAGCATGTCTCTTAGCGCTATAAAGTCGTTGTGTTCGAGATTTTCAACTGAAACAAAAAAAGTTTGTTGTTAAGCAAACTGTTACAACCAAATAAATTTCGAAAACACAGAGAAATAATGTAATATGAATAATAAAAGAAATGAGAAATTTCATATTACTTATACTTCTGTATGATATTGAAGTAGCCTACAATTAAACACGAAAACACAATTCAATTCAAATGTAAGATGACATTTGATGAAGCTCGAAAGGAATTTAGAGTTTTAAATGCATCAGTTCTGTAAGATAATGTTATTTTATTACGATTATTCAATTCAATAAATCAGTTATATTTTGTGCAACTGCCGTTGTATGTCGATAGCAGATCCAATCTCAAATAGAGGAATCCATGAGAAACACTCAAGTGTAAACCAACCATAACAAAACATATATTGCAGCTATGACAATAATAATTGTAGAAAAATTGCGAAAATTTAGGGAAAATCGTGATACAGGCATACAGCCTACGTATGGTGGGGAGACCCTTACGGGTAGGTTCCACCTCACCAATGTGTACTTAGTCAAATACTGGTCATCTATAAGAGAGCAGTCCACAGTGCTCGTGACTTCACTTCACGATCAATAGCCACCCTCACCGAGTGGCAAATACCCAGTGAAATATTTTTGTGAATAGAAAATACTGTATTCTTAGAAATGATTGTCTCTTTTTTCACCTTTCTGAATTAATTATAAGTTTTTACTATAATCAACAATGTTTTGAAAGTCAAAAATTATGATTTCAAATGAACTTTCTAAAAGAACTATAACTCATATCTCCGTTTGTGTAAAATGAGGTTATCTGGCGAAGTGGAACAACCCTTTGGTCTCCCCACTATTAAAAGCCATACGCTAAATAATAATAAGTTTTCACTGTATATTTCAAACAATTATTCAGATTCTATAAAGAAAAAGTTCACACAAAAAGTGAAATGAGTCTAATCCTCTGTACTGGCCGGTAGCTTCTTATATGAGTAGTGAGTGTTTATAAATAAGTAATAGTAAAAATATATGAATTTGCCTACCTTATGCTGAATATGGATAGTCTGGTATGAGAAAGGTTGGGGGGAAAGAAATATAAGAAAAGGATAAAGGATGGGTTACCCAAACCTGTAGTTGACGTGTTGATTACTAATTTCACGTAAAAACACTACACTCACTAATTTAAATTGAATAATAATTGTGGATTGTAATTTATGCGATGCGATGTTGACTTGTCTATTGTTCATAGCGTACTGGCTAGAAACAACTATGAAAGGGGGTGGGGATATCAATAGTTAGTTGCCGCGCGCTTGATAAATCCTGACTATGATAATATAAAATAATAATGTACCTCTACTGGCGCATCCATCCTCAATTACTCATAATACATGAATTAACTATTAAATATGTAAAGTGTCGACATCCAATGTCAGTTCGGACTGACTGTTCTATCGTTCACAGCTGATTGTTCAACGATCGGCCTGCCGGTTTACAGCTATTTTGGACTGTCGTTCTCTCCATCCACTTACAGTTTCTAACTGTTACAGTCCGAACTGACAAAGGATATGTACCCTTATCAAGAAGAGAGTAAAGCTCATCTGACAGACCTTAATCCTAATGATACTTGAAATAGGACAAAAATAATTTATACCAAATTATTTTAGTCTCTAGGCCATTGATTACCTTCAGCTACTCCCCAAGGGTATTTCCTCCCCCTGACTTGTTTTCCATCGACCTCGACGGTTGTGTTTGATCCGACAACGGCGAACGGTACTCGCTCACGTAATGTCTTGTGCAGTTTCGCCTCTTCTTCATCCACTGTTTCGGGGAATTCGTAGATCTTGATTTTGTGTTGAGCGATTTCGTTTAATATCTGGAAAAGTGCACATCTGGATAAGTATCAAATTGAATCAATCAAATTTATTCACAAAATATACATTAGTTTCCACAATACAGTTTCAGTAGAATCTATGAGTAAGGTCATGTGCACACTCATCTCACTCAGTCGGTAGTAAGCACTCTTTATTAAGCATTCTATATATAGTCTGCCCAAGCAAAGAAGACCCTCTGCCAAGATGAGAAAATGACTCCAGCTTGGTTAATATTGGTTCAATATCTGGTCTCAATTGTAGGAAACATTCTGATCTGAAATTTGAGACCGAATCAATAATTTTTGAACCAATATTGACCGAGCTGTAGTAATTTTCTCATCGTGCCAGAGGGTCTTCTTTGCTTAGACCGACTATACCTACTACAGTTATCATTATTATTATCGTATGCCATGTTTGGTGGGGAGTCCTAAAAGGATATACCTACAGTGACACATTAACAAAAGCCCCCTATAAAATGATAATACAGTACTCTCAAGATAGGGGTTTCAATTTGCTATTTCACTGTTGAGGGTTAAGATTCAATCAGTAGTTCTATTTACACCAGGATTTATAAGGCCTGGGAGGCAAAACGCGACTTAAAAGTTGTCATTCATCCATTTATTGAGGAAATAACAATAACGTTATAGGGTGAAAATACAGACATACATAGGATTAAATATGTATAAATACATAGGATTGAGTCCAACCCGTTTAATATTCCAAATTTTGAAAGATTTTTCCAAAAAGTTATGTTTGTATTTAATGCTCACTATCACTTTTTTATCACAAATATTATCATTCTAAAGCCAGAAACATAAGAATATATGTAAAATAATTTGAAAATGTCTTTTTTCCGATTTTGAAGCCATGTTTTTATATGTGTAGACCTACCTTCTCTCATAAATGAACACGACCATTTTGCATGATTGAAAATGCCTCATCGGTGTAAATTTACTTCACCTTAAATGCTCAACTTCAGTTGTCAATTTTGTTTTGTGTTTCAATCGAATTAGCAACACACACCTGTTTCTTGAAGTGTCCAATTTCGTCGGGCGTCATAGTGTCGGCTTTGGCGATGATCGGTATGATGTTGACTTTGTCGTGCAGCCGATGCATGAACTCGACGTCGAGCGGCTTAAGGCCGTGTCCGGAGGGCGCCACGAAATACAGGCAGCAGTGCACGCGGCTGTCCGGCTGCTGCACCTTCCTATTCACGCGTGACTCTGCGTTCAGGTACTCTTCGTATCTAAAATAACAGATCAACGTTCAACAATTATCATCTGTTACCATAGCTATGATAGTTCTATGTCTTTTGTGAAATAATAAATTGTAGATATATAATTAATATATATCTATATTAATAATATATGAATAATATAATAATAATATAATAATATATGAATAATAATTGCATTTCATTTGATAGATTTAGTGTGGTAGCACGCAGTTGACACATGGCCAATTGAAGCGAGTGTACCTGCGCATGCTCAGATCTAGAAATTTTAGTGTAAAATCACTTTTGCCAACCTACCGCTTATGAGATGTGTAATGTGAGACAATTGCAAGTGGGATTCAACTTTTCAACTGCTGGCAGCACTGAAAATATTCTACTTTGAAGGAATGTCAACTGTGTGCGACAAGACTATATATAGTAAGAGCTATAAATACTACATAATCATTGTTTACCCATTGGTGTGAAGCTCCCTATAACAGTTTGTTGAGATACTTTTGCCGAACTGTTAATAATTATGATGTGGATTACAGGTAAACTTGAAATAATTCACTTGTTTATCCAACTTATTTTAATAGAAATATCATACGAAACTGCTTTTCAAGCATTAAAAATAGTTTTTCTGTTTTAAAATGTTGAAGCTTTACTAGAACTGGCAGATGCAATTCAGGGTAAAAGGTTGAAAGAAAGGTTTGAGTCAAAAATCAACCAATGTCCACACTGATTTTCTATATTATAGGCTGACACAGAATAATAATAAAGCTTGCTCCTGATAGTATACAATTTATTTTATTCATTCTATTATCACCAAAGAAAACAACCATGAAATGATAAGAAAAGAAAAACAGGCTACTATGACATTCTAATAGAATATACTAATAGAAATACTTTATTCTTGAAATGATATTATAATAAAAAACGTGGAAGATAAAGCGTCTGGAGAATTGCATTCTATTTGCAATGACATATAAAACATGAATTACTATCCATCAATGACAGCGCTATCTGCCCAAAAGGCAGATAAAATTAATGCATTGCTCTAATTGGATATGATTCTGCTGTTCAGCAAATGGCCGACTACTACTGCCCAATCTTAAATCACAAACATTGATGATAATCGAAATAAAATGGCGCACACACACTCACCTAGATTCAATGTAGTCGATGACTGGTTGCCAGCAATTCGAGTTATCTACAGCGTCTCCGAATCCGGGCGTGTCGACGACAGTTAGGGTGAGGTTGACGCCGTTCTCGTTGAGCAGCGCCTTGCTGGTTTCCACTTGTACAGTCTTCTTGACGCGGTGCGAGGGTCCGGGGTGGTCGGCGCTGTACACGTCAGCCAGGAACATTGAGTTTATTAATGTCGACTTGCCAAGTCCTGATTCACCTGCAACATTCAAACAAAATAATGGGTGAGAAAACAGTATTACATACTTCTCTTATCATCATTACTATCTACACTTCTATGGTCATTTTCTCATTGACTTATTTCCTGAAATACAAACAATGATTTCAAACAATTAAAACATACAATTAACAGACGTAACCCTCACTAAGTCACTATCTTTCTAACACAAGGCCAACAATATACTTATCCTTTCCAGAGAATGGACATTCTCATGTCCAAACTTCGCCTTTCCATTTAGATGATCTGATACACAATGAGTAGGATTGCAAGCAAGTAACATATTGTGTGGTTCATATTTCTTCAATTTTTGAGTTCATGTGTAGGCTAACCTTCCTTTTAAATAAATAAGTTACTAGAACTCACGACTACATACAGACGAACAGTACTATTGTAGGGATATTCCAGGAAACAATGGTCTTGTATCAATTTATTGCAATGTGAACTTTTTACATCGAATAAAGAATATTAAAATTTGAATAAATTTTGTTTGAAAATTGAGTGCAAATTAAGTTTGTTTGAATTGTCACAATCTAATTAGAGCCTACTTTAACTATTTGAGATCTGAGAATACTTCTAGTTGTTAATGTTCATATAAAAATGGTGAGAACAGTCACTACTAGAATTTCCAGAGAAAGCTATACAAAAATACATAATTATTTCATCGATAGGTGTCACCGCGCTGTTGGTTGTAGCATGTAACATAGTTGTAGCATTCGGTTAACATATTTTTCATCGTTACACAATATTGTAGCTTGTAAACTATAATAATTATGGTTTATAGTTGATTCAGAAGCATCACCTTGTCGTAAAACTAGCTGTTCTTTAAATGACGGAAATACTAATCGAATATAATTTTCTAAAACTATCATCATATGCCTATTAAACTTTTAAAAAAGTCAAGCATCATGATACCAGAATAGTACTAAATGTACTACAGTAATGTAAAAATAATTTCGATTATATAGAAACATGAGTCATGCAAAGCAACTCAAAAGCTTTTGACAGATAAAATGGAAATCATTGAGGACATCGATTGAAACTCTCAGATACTTCAGAGGAAGTTACTTATATTACCGACTGAAAAACAAGATAACATTTCATGATTCATAGATTGAAGTGACGTTATACATATGTAAATGAGAGGTTGTACATATGTGTAACTACGTTATAAATATGAACTGGGAATGGAAGTTTTTTTACAACGCCTAGGTTGAGTTGAATAATAATTGGTCAATATTAAGACAAAAATACAAGGTGGGGCAGAGAAGTATCCCTAGTTTTGAGATGGCACTGTGAGTGGTGGGGGCATGCTAGAAGAGTAGGATTAGACTTGAATGAAGCTATAGTTTACAAGGTTTCATTTGGTACGCCTATAAGTCGTGGACATAGCTTGGTTGACTGACCAACGCGCTTTTGCCGTTGAGGCTTATTTTTCGCAAAATCAGTCTGTTGTTGCAGTGCAGCGTGCGATGTGAACTCGCTACTGATCGGATCCCTTGCATCAAAGCTGTTCCTGACCGTAAATCCATTTTGTTATGGGTAAATAATGCATATCCTTTTCATTTACCGCTCCAGAAATGTGAAAGTGCGCCTCGTCACTAAACAAAGCCCGACCATCGTGAGTGATTGAATTTTTCCATGCCTGCATTTTTTGCTGCCAGTCCCGTTGGGTGAGTTTTTGGACAACTACCATTTTTCCATGAATGGAAGTAAAGTTAATCATAGAGAATACGATGCACAGTGCGACTAGACAACACCAAGGCGGATGCATGCTTACGAGCTGAATGCTGAGGAGACTGCAAGGTTGATCTTCTGACACGGCAAATGTTTTCAGGAATCCGGGCGGTCCTTTGAGCCCAAACTTTCTTTCAATACACCAACACATTCACGAAAGTTATTTACTCACAGCAAAGTGGATTTGCGGTCAGAAACAGCTTTGTGACTAGGGTTTGATAACGAGTTCGTATCGCATGCCGCAGTTCAATAGCGTACTAATTTTGAAAAAATACGCCTCGGCGGCAAAAGCGCGCTGCTCAGCCGACCAAGCCATATCTACAACTTATAGGGCTACCAGATAAAACCTTTGAATTTTCTGCGTCATTTGAGCCCATTTCCACTTTTCTAGCATGCCTCCGCCACTCACAATGTGATCTCAAAACTGGGGATACTTCCCTGCCCCACCTTGTATAAACTACATACTATTTAACTATTTAATTCTATTAACTTAATTTTATATTCTACATAATATCAGAAATATCATGTGAAATAAGAGGATTTTACCAATAATCTTTAAATAATAAGATACTGATTTAGTGAAACAGCTTTTATAATCTACAGAATCTATATTGGAAGAATAGATGAAGTTTGATCTTCAGAATGCTGAAAGCATTTCCATTATGTCAGGATTATAATGGATGATCATAGGGGTTTCTCTCTTAACTCAATGTGTGCTTTAAAGCCTACAATATAATGTGTCAGTTACAGCTGCTGCTGTAGAGCCTAAAATTGACGTTTAATTTCAACTAAAGATGTTTCTGTCGAACAATTTTTATTTCATATAATAATTGATGATTGTACATGACTGAGCCCATGTAATTCTCACGAATAATTTAGCAGAATGAAGCGGTCTAACTCTATTACAACTATCACAACGAAAATGGAAAAATTGATAATTGAGTACGATTAAACTCAACATTACTATTTGGAAAATGAAGGACTCTCAAATAACAGTAATTTTGAAAATAAAAAGTACTGTAGAGGGCAAAAAAATGATATTGACAAGTTAAATTCTACATAGGAAAGTACAGTTTTTGTAACTATGAATAATTTTAGAAACTCATCAATAAAAAATAATTATTTTGAAATGTGATCACTACTAAATGTGATATTCTACTCAACTCACCTACTACCATGAGCGTGAAATCGAATCCTTTCTTGACAGCCTTTCTGTACACTTGATTTGGTAAATTAGCGAAACCAACATATCCATCTAGTTCTTTCGTTTTCTTTTCTGGCACTATTTTATCACGTTCTCCTTTTGTGACATTATTTCGTTCGGCTGTGTCTGCATTTTCTGAAACTGGAGACAAATAATGAATATAAGATAAGTTTTAAACATCCTTAAATCCCTGACATGTCTAGTTCAATATCTTTCTAAAACTTAAAGAACTTGGAAAAATGCTCATTTTGAGTATGAAATGAGTAAAAATTGGACAGGAACTAACTAAAGTAATCAATCATATTTCAATAAGAACATCAAAACTATTTCAAAAACATTATCATCCCTTTATTCAACTCATCAATGAGCTATTTTAATCAAATTATTGGTTCCTAAAGTAAATTTAAATCACTTATTGAAAAGTTATCGTGCTTAAAGACCCAATGCTAAATTCTCAATCAATTTCTTAGAATCAAATACATGTTCAAAATACCATAACCATCTATCAATTCTCAAACCTTAATGTACAAAACAAGATGGCTAGCCAAGCGTAATAGCAATAGTTCAACTTGCTATTCTTCAGAAGTAATAAGACAGAAATAACATATTTTTTATTGTTAAACATTATGATATTACAATATAATAAATATCCAATACAAATTTGACAATCATTACAATATGATGAATTTCAAACTAGAATCTGACTTATTATTCTATGTGAAAAATAGAAATTCAAGACACTCAAATTCTAATCAGTTTTCCCTAACAGTATGTTTGCACTACACTTGCTGCTCATTTTAACTATCTTCTGTCACTGAAACTTTTCCCTTATATTTCCAATTGCTTTTTGATTTGATTTTTTCCTCCGGTTGGCAAGTTTGAGTAATCTTAATATTGTCTTCTTTACACTCCAGTATCCACCAAAAAAATAAATTTTCACTCCTCAAGACGTGTTTTTAGAGTATTATTTAAGCTTTTGAGTTGAGTATTTTTACCTTTAGTTCTCATATCTTGGATAAAAAATGGAAGTATTCACTCTACCTTACACTCTCAGAGGTATTGGTACGGCCTAGGCCTACCGGTTTGTACAGTCACAAATTAGTCCCTGTTTGTAACCTTATCAATTAATATTTTGGAGCTAACTGTTACAGAAGGGAGATCACTGAGGTCACTTCTACTTTGTCTTTCACTTTTATAAAAAGCACATTGTCTATTTCAACAATATAAATAGAAACAAATCCGAATTCCTTATGGCAATGCTATTTGAAAATCAGAGATAGTGACATTGTTGCACAAATTTATGAATTATCCTTATCTCTTTGTGAACACATTTTTAACAGAACATGCACAGATTGGGGTCCTTCCTTTCTTTGGTATTTCGGCTGGTTGGGGAAATGGGAAAATGTATCACTTCTTAATTTTGGGTTTTCTCTTGTCACTCCAATTAGTTCATCGTCTATGACAAGGAAAACGTCTTCCTCAATAATAAAAAGGTCTTCAAAATTATTAATACAATCTATCTATCGAACTGTCTTTCACTTCAAAATTTCGATGAAAACCTTTCTAACCAATATGTCCATTGAGAGTTTGTTATCAGGTAACGTGAAAACAGAAATATGATTTTAATTATCATAGTTGGATATTCACAATCATGAACACAACACAGACGACCCATTTATAATAAACTATTACATTTTCAAGAAATTATGCCACATTATTTCAACATAAAACAAGACGAAACAAGCCGAGGTTAGGCCTAATCCATTGTCAACTTCGTAAACATTCAGTAGGCCTACCTATGAAATGTACCAAAAATTATTTTTATAATAAAACATATGATTTTCTTTGTCAACATAACCAAAACGCAATAAAATCATGAATTTGGAATAGGGCAATTACTTCCGCCATTTTTCATACAATCGATAGTTACATTAAGGTCTGAGAATTGATAGATGGTTATGAAAATACCTAGAAAACTGGAGTAATATTAGGGTCAACGGTCAACGCGCACTGGTATGACTCAGACCAGACCACGACTCAAACCAGACCAGAGACAGACAACAGCTGTACTATGCTTCCAATGTTAGAGGTATATGAAATGATTATAATCATATGTTTTCTATCATGGTCTGGGTCTGGTCTGAATAGTGGTCTGCTCTGAATCGTAGCAGTGCGCGTTTACCCTTAAACACAATTACATAGGTCGAAGATTAGAACTACAGGTGGTAATTTTATTGTAAATTTGAGTTTCAAATATGAACATGGAATGATATTAGAACAATATTAAAGATTCTCAAATAGATCCATGAATTATTTTTCGCTTTTACATTACATGATTTTTTGCCTTTATGGATAAATGCAACAATTCAAACTATAGCTGGAGCCAAAAATTGATGGTTTCGTATGTTCCTCTTAGTTCGAGTAATTGGCCAGTAACTATCAAGTAATAACCTGACTAGAGTATATCAGTGACTATTCTACAAGCAGCTGGTATGGTACAAGTTACGCAGGCTATTAGCAAGCTGTTGGAACGCAAAAGGAACAGACCAGACAATATTAATTTTTGGCACTACCTATATTTTGAATGTTTTTTCTTGAATGTTATTTTGAATCTATAGAATCATGGAAATCCGAAATTTTTACATATTAGCCTATAATAAATTTATCATCGAAGTGCATGTACAGTCTCGCCAAGTAAAGAATACATTCTGGCAAGATGGAAAAAATAATTCGGTTACATTGGTTCCAGAATAAATTTAATCTCAAATTGTAGAGCAGAATGTATTCTACAATTTGAGACCAAATTCATAATTTTTGAACCAATATTGACCGAGTCATTTCCCCATCTTTCCAGATTGTCTTCTTTGCTCGACCACACTAAATTTGTATTTAAAACCACTGTAATTATGGCAATATCATTATTTCAGTGGTTAAAATGGAATTCAATCGTGAAATCCGTTGGTCTATTTCAAAATCTCAAAACCAACACCAATTTCAACATTGGAGAAGAAGCAAAACTATTTACTTCTATCACCGCCTCCACCGGGGGCGGCAGCCGCCCGCTTGGCCAGCGCCTCCTTGATTGCACTAGGCGAGGGAACGGCCGGGGGCGGCACCGAGGGTGTTGAGCCAGGAGCGGCCGCAGCTGTGACTCCGCCGCCCCCACCACCTGCTGACGGCAGTTCATTCTTGAAGAACAACTCCCGTTTGCTCTGCAACTGCAAGAAAAACAAATACATTAGTTTATTACAGTACTTAATTGTTGTCATTTAAATATTTTATTAATGTCAAAAGATATTTTTAAATCTTTTATTGTATTTTGAACATTAATTCATTTGATTAATTCATTGGTGTTTGACTTTTTCATCAACCTTCAATATTCTAAATTAATAAGTAATAGTTTTTAATAATGGTGAGTGAGATTTCGTGAGAATTGAATGTGAATCATTGTAAACATAACCTTCAGGCCATTTCAAGTATTTCTCAAAACTTGAAAAAAGACGTTTTGGAATTGATTGTCTTGTTTTATCCATGAGTATATTGTGTTCTTTCAAATAGATAAAAACAAAAATTCTTGGGATGCACATTATGATTAATGTACAAGTTAACAAGTATGCACTCGATTGATCAAATAAAATAATAAAAATAATCTATTCAAAATTGTTATCTATCATGCGAAATAATGCTAAATTTCCATTGCGGTGATGGCATTCAATATAATAAGTAGCAATATAATTTGATATTCGGGATGCTCCAAGATATTCTTTAAAAGAATATGGAAATTAATCATCAATTGAAAGGAAAATGATTATTTTTATTGATAAGTAAAGCCCTCTCATGAGTTATTTGCCCCTTTATTGTTATTTTCACCTCTCATGAGTAACTTATAATAAGTAATAATATAATTTGATATTCGGATGCTCCAAGATATTCTTTAAAAGAATATGGAAATTATTCATTAATTGAAAGGAAAATGATTATTTTTATTGATAAGTAAAACCCTCTCAAGAGTTATTTTCATCACTCTATCTGGTTATCAAAGCCTCACATTCTCCATGATAAGATAAAACTGAGTAAAAATCCAAGCGTATTACATTTGCAGATGAGAACGTGACTTAGTATAATGTCACTCCCTTGAAATAATCTCATCAGATTCAAGCAGTATCAACCAGAAGCGAACATACAGGACAAAGACTACAAGGATAGATTACGGGGGAAAATCTGTAGATTTCTTCATTTTATTTTCCCCATAATCTACTCTTTCTTTTCTAGCTTAAAGCATAGTTGCGGAGGGTGATCAGAGATTCCTTCTTCATCTCCTTCCTCCATAGTTCACTTCATACATTTCTCTCCTTTTCTTATCATTCTCATTTGCTCTTTTTTTCTCTTCTACCTTACAGCATAGTTTCGGGGGATGATCAGAAGTTTCCTCCCACATCTTCTTTATCCATCGTTTACTTCATATTTTCCTCTCCTTCATTCTCTCATCATTTACTAGAATATTTTCTCATTTGCTCTACAGATAGAGAGCTCCGTTACCGCATTTCAAAGCTTATTCTCATGTAAATGAGAGGAGCAATTTGATGAAAAAGGCATCACACCGGATTTAGTCTGTCCAATCAGAGGAGACATTCTGGCAAGATGAGAAAGTGACTCCAGCTCGGTCAAAATTGGTTAAAAAAATAATGAATTTCATCTCAAATTAAAGATCAGAATGTTTTCTAAAATTTGAGACCAAATTTATAATTTTTGAACCAATATCGACCGAGCTGGAGTAATTTCCCCATTTTTCCAGAATGTCTTCCTTGTTTCCACAGACTTTAGCAGCGGCCTTGTTTTTCTCTCCCCGTTCATACCGGGGAAACACCAAGGCCTGGAAATTTATAAGGCACACAGAGAGTAGATTGCAGTGAGACGTGATTGTAGGCCAGAATTTATTGCTTCACCAAGAAAAGAATCCCATTACTTCGTTTAATAGAATTGGAGATGGCCTTCAACGCTTCAAGAAAGCCTCCGAACGTTTTCTATACCAAGATTAAGTACCAGTAAGTGCATCCGCTTCATGATAAGCGGCTGTCGATAACATTGCAAGGTGGCTGGGCAGAATGGAGTCGAACAGTGCTAATAGCCTGTGAAAGTGGAGTTATGGAAGCAATGTTGGCCACAATGAACATGAGGGTGAGGATCAGGTGAAAAACACCCTCAATCAGTGAAAGTTACTAGTATATTTTACAGTGTCAATGAAGCATATACAGTATTGGCAATTAGGATTTTTCAGCGGTGCTGGTGGAAAAGTATCTGCTATCTCATAAATCAATTACATGAAAAAATATTGTATCTTAGGAAATAGGTAGTTATTTCATAAGTATTTTTTCAATCGCATGTAAAAGTCAACTTTCATTATTTTTAGTAAAGAAGAATCTAATCCACACCCTTATAGTATTAGCATTGTTTCTTGACGATTGTAATAAATCTGAGAGAATTTTCCAAGTTAATTGATTTGATAGATAGATAGTTGGATAAATAACTTTATTTTTCATAAGGTGTTTTCTTGATCCATGACGAGGTACTGCTATTCATTCACTGGGGTATATTACCGTCAATGCAGTCATATCTTGACTGCATTCTTGGTAATATACCACAGTGAATATATTTATTTTCCACTTTAAAAAATTCTAAAAAAGCTTTGTGGGCGTGGTTGAGGCATGCAAGCCACTCAACGTTCAAATCAAGAGTGATATTACTGGAAGAGGGATATCTTGAGCATTGACAGTTTATAAACTTTGTAGACTCTTACGAAATAGACTAAAGTAACTATTTTGTAAAATCAAGTAGAATACAAACATACATCAAGAATCTATGGAAAAATAATCTAATAACAATGCACGGACATCATTTAACTGTGATTCAATTGAATTGACCCTTCATGTATGTAATTGGTTCTAAGAGTGCTGATAAGTTGGAAGATGAAAACCTGGCAAGAAATGAGAGCTATAAAGCACTTTCATAAGAACTAAATCGATGATAAGAAACAAAAATACAAGTATTTTTATACAACAGACTGACTCAAATTCAAACATTTACCATCTACCATTTGACTCTTAACCTACCATTTCTGGTGATATAACGTTGAAATAGACACCTAGAGAATCTTATCACATAAGGATTTTATTAGATGCGAGAGTGTAAACCGATAACAACGTTGTCCATGCATGCATGATTGAACAGTTCCAAATTTGAACCAGATAAGGTCTCTCAGCATCTGTTGGGGCTCACCAAGCATCAATTCATTGCTGTTGCTGTATTGCATTACACTAATAGAGACTGGCAACAACGGCAGTGAGCAAACCACAGGGGAAATATCGAGAAGCGTCGTCTGAACTGAAATTGGAGGAGGTATAGTCTATCCAAGCAAAGAAGACATTCTGGCAAGATGGGAAGATGACTCCAGCTCGGTCAATACTGTTTTAAAAATTATAAATTTTGCCTCAAATTATAGCAAACATTCTGCTCTACAATTTGAGACTAAATTCATAATTTTTAAACCAAATTAATCAAGCTGGAGTAATTTTCCTATCTAGCCAGAATGTCTTCTTTGCTTAAACAGAGTATAGTAAGTGTAGCCCCCGGATAAGCGACTCCATAGAGTGCACAAGCGCATATACACACACTGAGTGATAAACAGGTCAATACGAGAACCGAGATCCAACATGAGAAATTCTAATATAAACATGTCATAAGTCACGACCATGTTTCATAATAAAACTCTATAAACTGTATTTGTGATTGTAGAAAGTTGCCTGAGTTGAATAAAAAGTGTAAAGTTTATTGAGATAAGTTTATGAATTCATGTATTCAATGACAAACAATCATAATGATGATAGATATAGGAGAAAAACAAGCACAAAATTGCATTTTTTCAATCCCAATGTTGATAAAAAGGTTTTGTTTTTTCAGCACTTTCTAATAGAATATTGCATTCTATAGTATCCATGGATATAAATTGTTTCGTTCAAGCTTTCGTTCAAGCACAATCTAGATAAAAATTATATTTATCCAAATTGTATTACTCATCAATTATAGTCTGTCCAAGAAAGACTATAAATAAATAAATAAAGAAGACCCTCTGATGGTAAGATGGAAAAATGACTCAAGCTCTGTAAATTTTCGTTCAAAAGTCATCAAATTGTAGAAAACAATTTGATCTACTATTGAGACCACATTTATAATTCTTGACCAAATATTGACCAAGCTGGAGTCATTTTCCCATCTTGCCAGAGGCTTTTCTTTGCTTGGACAGACTATACTTGTATGAAATATAGGCAGCCTAAAATCACAGTTTAAAAGAATTGAAACAATAGGCTCTAGAACAAATACTGTAGTTTAAGTAACTGATTAATTAATATGGGAACTCATAGAATGAGTTCAATTGCAAGTTACATTTACATTCATAGATTTACTATCATTTATTGATATATAACAGTTTATATATCAGTTTAAACAGTATATAACCGATACATAACCAATATAACAGTTTACAATAATTGAAAAAATATGCACTATACCCTATTCACGATCACTTGAGACGAAATAAAGAAACTTTTTGCATGTACAGGTAGCTATTTTTGTTTGAGCTTGAGTAAAAGCCAAGAACTGTAATTGGCTACAGCTGTTCGACTGCAGCTGACCATCGCATGAAGTAATACCTCCCTTTACCCGCACACACGAGCAAAAATTTGTTCATTTCGTCTCAAGTGATCGTGAATAGGGTATAGAACAAATACTGTAGTTTAAATAACTGATCAATTAATATGTGAACTCAAAGTATGAATTCCCTGGATGTTACATAGCAATTTAGATAGCATAGAACGTTTACATAGCAGAAAAGGGATGAACACATGTGCTCTGGAGACCAGTCGGATTCCAGACACTTCACATCCTGAGACATGGCCTGCCTATGCTACAAGGATAAACAGTCTCAGCCTGTATAAAAATAGACATCTAACCAGCATCCGTTTTTAACGCCCCACAACAATAATTAGTCCGAAATCGATGGAACGCACCACGTGTTCAAATTAATCCATTTCTAGCGTGCTAAAATCAAAGTAAAGTCACTCAAAATGAGTGGCGTCCATATTTTTGGATTTTTGATCCAAATTTTATTGATCCTTATTTTTTGATCCTTATTTATGGATTTTGTTCCATATTTTATCATTGTGAAGACATTTATTCATTAGATAGTGATTTGATTAAAAGGATAATATACTTCTTAATCCCAAAACTTCATCTATTCCTATTTATTAGTTGTAAAATGAAATATTAAATCTTTCCAATAAATAGTTGCTTCAACCTTTACTACCTTGAACTTGATAGGTGGTCTAGTCATAGCTCAAATCAATTATGAATAGAACGTGAAACAATTCAAGTGCTAACTACCAGCACCTTAACCGATTCTAGTAGCAATAATAATGGAAATGAGCCGAAATTAATGAAATTTTGTTTAGTCACTTCTTTTATTTCGGTTTTAAAACTGTCATACAACAGAAAATAAACATTATTCTTAGTTCAAAACACTCCCAGATCCATACATGAACCACAGGAATGTTTAGTACAATGATTAGAACGATTGAACGGGTAAAAGTAGATGATTTGAATCACAAATTAAAAATAAGAAATTGTATGATGAAACAGAAGCTGAATCAGCTCACTCACATCCATTCAAGAAATTGAGTCACAGTGATTGTTGATTTGTTTTGTGACCTCGATAGATAAGCAAACAATACAGTTTATTATGTAAATGACTATTTGCAATAGTCGAATACGAATAATTTCAGTCTATTCAACTACTGTTCTGTATTACAGTAATTAGAATATTTAAGATGAATTATTAGTATGCTTATGTGAAGGTAGAATTAGTAAGTATTTGAGATGCAGGAGAGTGTGAATTATGCATTTTATCAAATATTTAAGGAATACATCTCATACATCTATCATCAGAATAAAATCAAGATGAATATTGAAAATTGATTGCATCTTTAGAGTGCGAATCAATAAAGAATTAAATAAAGTTCACATGAGATCTTGATGATTGGGTCCAATGATGGTTTTAATGAATTAAGCAGTAAACTTCATGAACCAGAAGCTTGATTTGAAAGTCTCGTCGGAACTGAGAAAATCTTAGTTTTTTATATAGAACAGAGAGAAGACTTGTTAAGAATTGCTAATAAAGTAGAGCAATTGAAATACATTTCAGTTCTAAATACATCACTCTCATGGCTATCCAAAGTTTACAACCACTAAATGAGACCAACAAATTTATTTTGAACAACTGTTTCTTCTCCATTAACAGATCTCTTTGGAAGCGGAAAAACACAACACTCAGTGTTTACATCGTCGAGTTCTAGATTTATTACTGCCAGTGCAAGTTAGACGATTCTTTCTGTGTTATAAGACTGATCGAGCAAAGAAGACATTCTGGTAAGATGTGAAAATGTCTCTAGCTCGGTCAATATTGGTTCAATAATTTAAAATTTGCTTTCAAATTGTACAGCAGAATATTTGAATTTGAGTCCAAATGTATAGTTTTTGAACCAATACTGACAGAGCTGGAATCATTTTGCCATCTTTGCTCAACCAGACTATTTAAGTGTGAGTTTGCTTATGGCGTTAGATTCATCAGCAGAGATACAGAATCCTTTAGATGTGAAGCGCAAAAGAAATCTCTTGATCGACATGAGATAAACGAAAAACCGTTTGTACTTTTCAAAATGATTGAGAGTGAACATTCAGAGAAATGTCAAGATTTATGAGGGATGAATACTTTTAGCCAAGTCTATACTGTAACATGATGAGACAACGGAAAAGAGTTGCTACACTTTTGACTTTGAAAAAGTAGTCTACAAATTTCCAAAATATTGTCTTCAAATAGCATGCATGGATACTGTAATACTGTACTATATTATACATACTAGCCCATACTGGGATACATAAAACGACCATACACATTCAATATCACAGTTAAATTTTGCAAATTATCTTCCCACACTCACTATTGCATGAAAAACAGTATTTTTCCATTAGATTTTCTATGATTTAAAAGTGAATTACTTTTAAAAACTCAAAAAGTAACTCTGAAAGATTTTGAATATTGGATAAGTCAGTAAAAATTGCCAAACAATAATATTTCTATCGTCAATAAATTGTGATACGTTCACCAGCTAGAAAATGACTGTCATTGAAAACGAAATGGCCTAACCAACCAAGACTACAATGAAGCTCTGTGATTGGACGTGACCTCCCACTTTCAACACCAATAGAACCTGGCCAATGGGAGTCGAGCATTAATGACGGTACCAGCTGATATGCTTACTTTTCCTCCGATAGATAGCGTTTGTGATACTATTTACATTAGCAAAATAGGCTCGGTTACGATTATACAAAACTTGGAGAAAAATGCAGTAAAAACTATCAACACTTTTGAAACAAATATAATAGATTTTGTTATTCATTGAGAATATTCTACTAATAAACAAAATATTATTTCCTTTTTTCTCTATTCTGGTCAACAACTTTAACATCTCCGGTTTCAATTTGGGCAAGAGCCTTTTTAATTCTGCCTTCAATCGCCTATTCTTTATGAGGTGGGATACGAAATCATTCAATTCAAGTAATAAAAAAGTTTCATAAATCGTTGATCCACAATAATTCTCAATTCCCGTTACTTTATATTCTTAATTGAGTTCAATTAATTCGAAAATTCATTTAATGATTTCTTTTTTCATTAATTAATAGACTACCATGTTAGTGTTGAAATAATAATTTATTTAAAATAATTTTTATTAAATCGATAGCCTACTCTAATGTGACTCCTCATCCTATAATCTGAATAGCCTCAAATCATCATAACTTAGTTATAAAAGTAATAACTTCAATCAATTGAATAAAATATTTTAAATACCAATCTTTAGCCTCTAGGGGTTTAGCCTCCTAAACCCCACAGGGTAATGACACCCTACGACTAGTCCACAAATTACTTTTAATAACTTCGCAAGTAGCTCCTTGTAATCATCTAAATAGCCTCAAATTATCATAACATAGTTATAAAGAAATAAGTATTTACCAACTGGATAGCCTACTGAACTTTACTGGCCACTAGTGATGATTAATCCATGACTAATCCACAAATTACTTATAAAACATCACAATAAGCTTCTTCGAATCATCTAGATAGCCTCAAATATACAAAACATTATAACATAGTTATAAAGAAATAACTATTTACCAACTGAATAGCCTCCTGGACCCGACTGGACATGACCACCGACAAGTTACCTTTTCCCAGAAAAGGTGCACAAGAATGAAAATTCCAAAACTACCTTACTGCTCGAGCACGCGACCACCACTGACACTGATGAGACCAGGTCTCGGTCAGAAAAAGAGCTCGAGTACCGTACTCGAGCACTTGACTCCGGCAGCCAATTGGAACGCGCAGCAACAAGCACGAGCGAGCCATGAAAACAAGCAAACAAAGGTGCACTATGACGTCACAAACACCTCTCCATTTATTTCATTAGTGCACATCCTACTTTTCCAGGGCGGGTGCCCAACCTCAGTCCCCTTGTCTATTTTAGCCAAACGCTAGAACAGACCTCGTTTCAACAAGCTGGAATCAAACTAATTGCGGGCACACTTGACTTCTTCCTATTGTGTAGCACTCAACCTAGGGAAAAACCTACTAGACCTCAACAACGTCAAACTCAACCTCCTGTTGATGATGGAGGAAAATGGGGTGGAGATTGTGTATTTTGTCTCAATTCAGAAACGCAATAACTCTTCTACGCCACTTTATGGATTGCAATAGTCTGGTCGAGCAAAGAAGACAATTCTGGCACTATGGAGAAATGATTCCAGTTTGGTCAGTATTGGTTCAAAAATTACATATGTAAAATGTAATGTAAAATGTCACAGTATTGGTTTAAAATACATTTGCTCTCAAATTGTAGAACAGAATGTTTGTTTTTTCAGATCAAATCTATCATTTTTGAACCAATATTTACCGAGCTGGAGTCATTTTTCTTTGTTACCCGAATGTCTTCTTTGCTCGCCCAGACTACACTGTCTTGAATGTCACTTCATGTCCTTATGCTTCTCGATAAAAGGATTATAAAACTCAGTACGGCTTTGGTAACTATAAAAGTAAATTTAAGCATGTTAGATATCTAGATTCTTCTAGAACTCACTTAAAATTGATTAAAAACATAGTTGGAGAAGCAATCGGTAACTACAATGTAAAGATAACTTAAAAAGTAGCTAGAATGCCAACTTGCTCAAAATCGCTTCCATAGTAAATATAGTCTGATCCGTATTGAAACTTGAACTTGTTGTGTGAAAGAGACAATCAGACAATTTTGAAAAATTATTTTTAAGATTTGCTGGAATTGGAAAAATTTAATGTTTTGAAAATATAAATTATTGTTAATTCATAAGATGAAGAACCAATAAAGATTCACGAATCACATTGGAGTGGAGTACCACTATTGCCCCTGAAATGAGACGCACATGTGCTCAAGGTACGTCTATTTATACCACGATTCTTCTGGCAACGAGGAGATTTTCGGTAGCTGTGTCATTACGTGTTTGTCCCACAGTGACTGAGGTCAATGCATCGCAATAATTCATTCCACGTCTCTCTACACATATTATTTCATAAGAATTTCGAGTTAAAATTTATTTGAAATAACAATACAAAATTACAAGGTGAAACTGAATAAATTTGACTTATTTTGAAATGAAATTCAAACCTCTTGAAGCGTTTGTCAGTAGACGTTAATGATTCAAGTTGTCAAACTTGAATCATTCAAATGAATCAATCAAACTTGAATCAATCTTTGTCAAACTTATAGAGTTGTCAAACTTGAAGTGTTTGTCAGTAGACGTTGATGATTTGAGTTGCCGAACATGGGAATTTCAGTATCTCATTTGAAAAACAAAAATAAATCATTACAGTATTTCAGCAAGAGATCCATAACTGCTAATGAGTTGTTTACTTCTTGTTTACGTTTAGATAGTAGCGTAATCAAGAGCTCAGAACGCAAATTCTTTCAGCCTTTCAAATCGAAAAGAATATTTGGGCCTACACAATAGTTTTTTTGCATATTATTGGGATAGTAAATTTTTGTATTGCTTACAATGATAGATGGAAAATAATCATTTAATTGTATAATATCTATATATATTTATATATATATAATATATATAATATAATATAATATATAATAATATAATATAATATATAATAATATATATATAGATTATATTATAATCTATGATTATAATTTATCATAGATTGCTTGTGAAATAATCAAATGCACAGTAGTAATATTCTAGACTGTTGTTTCTAGTAAAAAAATGTGCACGAAATCACAGTGGGATTCCAAGTTCTATGATAATGAACAGAATTGAATTGAATAATTACATTTTTATAGAATGCAAAGTGAATCTGAGTCAGATTCTGAGATAACATGAGTTAAGGTTCACTAATATTAAAATAGAGAGTATAGAGCTCAATTATTATTTTCTAATTGTATTTTCTAATTAAGAAAATACTAGGGGGTGGCGTAGCTGAGTGGGTAGAGCGCTGGCGTTGCACCCAAAGGTCCCGGGTTCAAACCCAGGTCAGACCAGGAATTTTTCTCAGGCCACTCTCCCGTGTTTCGGATGGACACGTTAAGCCGTCGGTCCCGGCTGCCTAAAAACAGTCGTTAAGTCATGTCAGAGGTCCTGAAATTGATCAGGAGCGACCTGAAAACTCTGACATCAGACCTGAGCCAGCCAGGTCACACGAATATTATTATTATTATTCTAATATACTCTTGTTCTATGGTCTCTAAAATTGAAGAATTGAAAAGAACATGGAATAGAATTTCAAAAAAGCAGTATCTCTTCAGTGAAATAGTAAATACTGAATCTCTATCTGTAGTAAAATCATCAGTGTTGGTTCAAACGTAGAAAAGCAAAAACAATGAATAATAAAAAAACAATGGTAGAAAGATTTCTCTCTGGAGAAAGGAGGAAAGAGCGGATTGAGGATTGACTGCTGGGAATTGTTCAAACCAAGCCAAGGCCAGAGGTCAATGAGATAACATGTAATTCATTCTCCGGCTGCCAACACACACAGATCTCCCCTAATGCCGCCTGACAGCTGTTCCTTGCCAATTAAATTTCTGTCACTATGGACCAAAGAACTCAGTTGCAACCAAAAACGTTTGAAAAATTATGATTGAAAGAGATGGATGGTGAGCAATTTGAAAAAATACGGTATTCATCAAGGATATTTCAAGACTCATCACCAAGCGTACATCATTGTTTCTACAAGTTACATTTATTCATTTATTCGAGAAAAAATTATAAACTTATTGATTAAAAACACAGATTATGAAGTTCAAAACGCCTTTTTTTAGAAATTTTGAAGAGAGGCTATCTTCACTTCATCTGGATTCTAATAGATATATTGATATATATGAAGTTATAATATCGTAAAATGTTAGTTACAGTTACAAAATCCCAACATGTTGTTAAACGATGGAATTGATCAAAATTTTTCTGTAGAAGGTAAAAACAATAATAAATCCTAAAAAAATTAGGATTTATAATACAGTTTTATAGAACCTTACTATACAAGAAACTTCATGTGAATGAAAAGTAGTAAGTAAGAAAGTAAGTTACCAAAAGAAAGTAAGTGTCCTTGCGGAAAATATATAATTTCCCTACAATGCATGGTGATGAATTAAACGGACATTCTAATATTTTCGGGTTTAAAATTAAGCCATAACTTAAAATGTTTATATGGTATGATGTTTGACATTTTATAGAGACAAGCACACATTGAACTCGTTGACATTTCCGTGAATGATGATAGAAAGTAATGACTTTCACAGCAATGACACATCCAAGAAACAATAAAGCCAAAACTGAAATTTGTCGGATGACCACACCATTAACATTACCGTTTTGAGGAAAACAAAACAATAAAAAAGAGCCATTGGAGAAACCCGAAATGACTGAATTGAACTTTTGTTTCATTCCACAGTTGGATATGAAATATACTTCATGGGTAAAATTATAAAATAACAAATATTTGATGTTAAAAATCTTAAAAGATATTGTTTCCCCATGGAAATCCTATCTAGATTGAAGTTAAGAAACAAAAATATTTCTAATAGGAGAATCTGTACGGATTTTCAAACTATATTACCACGTATATAATCAAACATCAGATATACTGTATTATTTCAAGCATCCCATTTACAAGAGTATTTTATTCAAAATCTTAATACAGTAATTTGATTTCAATCATTTTGTGGATTAACAATTATTTTGAAGTTGAACTAGTTGAGTCGTGGTATTTGTTGAATAGAATGAGCTCAATTTTACTAATGTACAACTATAATCATAGTCTTAATAATTTGGCTGTTCTGCTGCACAAAAATAAGTAACAAAAGACCAATCAGATACTTTAAAGTTATTGTTCTTTTGTGTTTCGTAGTTGAATAAATAAAGTAAAGATCACGTATTTAATAAATTGAGTACGAAGGTGAGTGCTACAAGGATAACGCCCAAAACTGTTCCCCAACCAATTTATACTAAAATACCAATTGACTTTTCATGTTAAATGTATGTCGAACAGGATACCACGACTCAACTGGTTTCAAGCGAATGTCCCTATTTATCAACAGCTTCCAGTACTACCCTCACTCAAAATAATCACATAAACATTCGCAAATTTGCATTGATGAGAAAGTGAAGACAGTACTCTCATAATGTCATAAGACTCTGATTTGATCTATGACTCTAACTCAACAAATTGACTACTTCCATCAATAACCCAGCTCACAAAACGCCCATAAACGAAGTGTCCGTTGCTTTTGCACCCTTGTGATGAATTGTGACACTTGTATCGTTCACAGCCGACACAATGAAAAAGAAACTGAGTGATGTAGTGGAAAATTGCTTGGGAGACCGGCAGAAGAAGGAAATGCCTCGGAAGGGTGGCAGAGCACTTTCCACCTACGGGGTGACGTGGAATAGCTGGCTGCTACTTATAGCCTGGTGCCGGGCACAGGACGCTTATCATCACGCAACGCCTTCTATTGACCACAGTCCCGACTTTATTTGCCTTCGACACGCGATAACATATCTGGAGAAACGTTCAAGTAAACGGAAGAAACGTGACTGGAATCGAAAAGAGAACTGATGAGAAAATCGTATGGATCATCTGAATAAAACTTATAATAATGTTGTTAAAATGGAATACAGTATTGTAAATTCCTGCTGTCAAAGAGAATTGGAATATCTAGGTCCTTATTTGAAAATTAAACTTTAAAACTTAGGGCTATTTAAAATAATTGATAAATTAAATGAAAATCAAATACCCTTTATAAAAAAGAGTAATGATTTTCAAGTTTTTTATAAAGGGTATTTGATTTTCATTTAATTTATCAATTATCTAGGTCCTCTATGCTTCTGTACAATTTCATCTGAGACTGGAACTTATCATGTAGAGGCTACTTTGCTTATTGGCTTTGAGACTAGATTGTTTGGAAAAGCTTGAACAGATGGACACTAGAAGTTATTACTAATTATGTTGATGAGTTGAGGCAAACGGAAATCCTCTATATTTTTCCTAGTTCACCTTCATGTGGAAGCCTCTTATTAGATAATATCAGAACATAATTCTAGATCTATATGTTGTAATATTAATTTATTGAAATTCTGAAAATGCGTTAAAAATCGAACCAATTCCTTACATCCAAATACTGAAATGATTTGTTCTCGATTGTAATTTCCAAATACATTAATATGAATATAGTCGCCATTCGACGGTTGATTTATATTTGATTCTACGAGTCGATTAGCTTGGCAATGCCGCATATCATGTCGAGAAATAAGCTTTCAGTTATGCATAACATAGGCTGCCATCAATCTACTAATGCTTCTCACTCTGGATGAACAACCTTTGAATAGCACCGAGTTTTCCCAATTTCCTATTCATATTCCACCATAATGCTAGCTTTACAAAGTATCTTGAATACTGTGTATTTTTCAACGATATTCCAGGGTGAAAAACTCTCATTCAAGATTACCAGTCTAGCACACGCTTTACGGAAATTAATTTCCTCCATCCTTGCAGCTAACATTCTTGCAATATCTTTTGATAAGGAAAATCGATAGCTTTAGAATTGCGACGCTTACAAAAAGAAAGTCGACGACGACATCGTGGTGGAAGTAATCAGCCGGATTGAGGAGAAGAAAGATAAGAAAAAGAGGAAGGATTAAAGGAAGCGGATAGAAGATACAGAGTGCAGCAAACAACAGTCATCCACCAGACCTACCCCAATCCACCCCTAAGCAATCAATACCACGACAGCAGAGCAACGGTTTACAACATCTGCGCTCAAATACCACGTGATTACATCAAAAGCAAGAGTTTGTCGCTAAGGGAAATTATCTGGTGAAGAACATCTAGGATTTGAACAGAAACTAGCAGCTCTGGATTTGGAAAATACTCTCGTAATAATTCTGATTCACTGTAATTCATTTTCAGACAGCTGATCTAGGACTGCACATGTAAATTTGTCGCTACTGTATCTGAGGGATTTGAATTATCTAGAGAAGAACATAGATTTCAACAGATACATTTGAACAGAAACTAGCACCTCTAGGTTTGGAAAATACTCTCGTAGTAATTCTGCTAAAACTACAGTACTGTAATTAATTTTCAGACTGCAGACCTAGGTCTGCAGCTTGGGAAATGAACAGTTTCATCCTGATTGTTAACCTCTTAATTTTCTGTATGATTCAAAAATACTAAAATTCGAGCATGGATTTCAATTAATTCATTATTATATGAAATATATTCATGAAAGAACATTCATGTTCTAAGCTATTATTTGATGGTGATTCCAACGAGATTAAATAATTCAAAAGGCAAGCTTATTGAGCTTGAAGTACTGTAGTATAATCGAGCCACTCACTCACATGCTGTATGCTAAGGAAAGATTGTCAATAAGAAAGTAAGTACTAGATAAATATTGTGTAAAGATAGCCTCATCCAACATGAGCTCAAACTTCCTGGGATAAAACAAGTTCCAAAAATCGGTGAAAAGTGAATATGAATTTGCAAGTAAACATCCAGTACAGTATCACATTTTGGAATAGGTAAAGAATCAGATTTCATTATTTGGTTCACAATGATAGATTATGGAAGAATAAATATTTCATTTCCATATAGCTTGAATAGCCATGATCATTATCACCAGATACAAATATATTAGAGTATTAAGCATCTGAGTACATGGGCTACTATGTAGTAGGCTAAATTTCTATTGATAATTTGATGACGAATCAAAGTAAAGTAATCGTCAGCTATTGTGCAAAACAAGGGACTTCCGTGATAAATTCTACATCAATTAATTATCAATAGCTTGGGAAATGAACAGTTTCATCCTGATTGTTAAACTCTTAATTTTCTGTATGATTCAAATATACTAAAATTCTAGCATGGATTTCAATTAATTCCTTATTATATGAAATATATTCTTATCTTCTATGAATATATTTCATATAATAAGGAATTAATTGAAATCCATGCTGGAATTTTAGTATATTTGAATCATACAGAAAATTAAGAGGTTAACAATCAGGATGAAACTGTTCATTTCCCAAGCTGCAGACCTAGGTCTGCAGTCTGAAAATTAATTACAGTACTGGAGTTGGCAGTACAAAGAAGACAGTACAAAGAAGGCCAACAAAATTATATTTGGTCACACACTGATGCTCATTACTTCTGTTTTCGAGATAATTGTTACAGTATATTCATTTATTCATCCAGACAATCATGATGAATCTATGAAGAATAATTATAAGTGGTTGTGAGTTATGCAAGAATTTTCATTTCATATTGATTACTACCACAATATCATATCCACTACCCCCACAAAAAATAATTGCCCGGAGATTGAATGAACAATTAAATTTAGTCACTAGCTATCACTATAGCTAGGCACTACAGTGTACGGAAAGACCTTAAAATCGATAAACAAACAGACACAACCATAAAATTGCGGTCCGTAAATCTCTCAGTTGAAACCACTGCCGAAATTTATTGTACCGCAATATCGTAAAATATTAATCCCGGAGGATTGTCTACTGCAAACAACGAGAATACTTAAAAAATTCAACATAGCATTCTGACCAAGTCGCCATCCTGTCAATCATGCACTTTGAATCAATCTGTCTGTCTCTCGTACACGATGTAACCTACTAACAGCTTAATATGTTGTCGCTTCTCATTTCAAAAACATCGTCAAGGCGTAACTGATTGACAACTCTGGCAACCTCATCCGTAGGCTCACACAAGGAGCAGACGAAACCGCCTTACTTTTTGGCGTCAGCTATACTACAGAGAAAACACATCGAGTATTACATCAGAGGATGAAAATGTTACGGTTGTGCACACCCTAAAAAATTCGACTGGTTCATAGTTCCAAGTTATAGTTCATGAAGTTTAATTTTCTATAAGAGTGATGCCCACATGGGCTCCTAGGCCTGTGCCTGAATAATGAGAAAGATGATGATGATGATGATTCTTTCTTTCTTTACAATTGCGATTTGGTTTCCAAGTATTTTAAGCTAAGGATGAATGAGTGATGATGAAGGTTTAAGATGTAGGTTATATGTCTATCCACAATGTCCACTTTCACTTAATATTATGATTTCTCACTTCCAAAAATATTTTATCACAAATGATTTTGAATTTCGATAAAAGTCCACTTTTAAGTCCCAGAAATGATGATGATGATGTCTCCGAAAGACTGGGTGGTCTTATCTACCGTATGTGATTGAGCCGTGGTCAAAATCATTTCCCCGGTCAAGCATCAAACCCGGAACGTTATCACTAACTCCAACAACCACCCAAAGTTAACTGTATAGTTCATCACAAAAAGCGCTAATCTATGAATGACAAATATCCGGATAACAGATAAAACTGACAGTCACACAAGAAGCTAAATAAGGACAAACATATATTTTATTTGGTGCTAGTGATGAAGGACGTCTGTTTATAAACTGTTCTGTTTATAGACACATAGTTTGTATATGCGTCTATATGGAGAGATGTGAGAAGGCTTATCAATCAAACACAGTACCGATAAACGAAAAGACGTCAGCTGCTGTGCTGATGGATAGGTCCGCATTAGGACAGGAAGTGAAAAATTACTTTGCTGCCTAGTAGGAAAGCCTGACATCGATGCCATGTCTACGCAATGCGTCATAATATCTTGATGACCTTCGAAAAATACAAAATAGAATACAAAACTGGAAAAAAGCACAACCAGTAACTGGAGAAGAGTGTTGATAAAAATGAAAGTGTGAGAGGAATAATGAAGTGCTTTCAATTTTTTTGGATGGGTGATCTGTATATGAAATATCGGTGAATAAAAACTGAAAATTTGGAGCTGGAATGAAACCCTGGAGATTGGCGACTTCAATATGAGACTGGATAGTGGGAAAAGAAAAGGATACAAAATAAATTTGTTACAGCTATAGTCTGTGCACGCAAAGAAGGCATTCTGGTAGGATGGGAAAATGACTCCAGCTCGATCAATTTTATAAATTTGGTCTCAAACTGTAGATCGAAATGTTTCCTACAACTTTAGACCAATTTGAACAAATATTGACCGAGCTGGAGTAATTTTCCCATCTTGCCAGAATGTCTTCTTTGCTTGCACAGACTATAAACAGTTTTCATTTCACGCTAAATAGACTTGTAAATCTTGAAATGTTACTATCAAAGAAACTGTTACTAATCAGTTTTCATTTGAAGCTAAATATACTTGGTAAATCTGAGTAGGACTTGACGGTTCTAAATTTAAAGAAATTGAAATTCCAACTAGAAGTTGGATAAGAAACTTTAATGATTTAATAAGATGTATATCTATGATTCTGATAGAATCCAAGGAAAAATATTTTCAAGGTGTGTTCAACCACAGCCATACTACAGTTGTTGACTTTAGTAATCGGCTGTGTTCCAACATATTGTATTTTTATCATAAATGAAGAAATCAGTTCCACAAATCAGACCCACTGGAGAAAGATCAATAATAACCTAGCAGTGAATTTTTTTACAGCGGAAACGGAACGTTCACATAATGGAGACGTGACGTGCAACAATCATAAAATGGTGTAGGGTGATCTGCTAGTTACAAAGTATTAAAGTTTCCTACAGACAGTTTTACTGAGATTGTTTCGTGAGAAATTTTGAATTTAAATAAATGAATAGCTGAACTTAGGTCACGCAATAGTATAGAACGATATTCTGACAGCACGTTCCAGTCACTGACAAAGTGACAATGTCAAAAAGCAACAAAAATTCTGCAATTATTATAACTTGTTAAAATGAACCTGCAGTGGACGGACGATACAAGGATAGAGATATAGTCTGTCCAAGCAAAGAAGACATTCAAGCAAGATGAGAAAATGACTCCAGTTCCGTCAATAGGTATTCAAAAATGATCAATTTAGTGTCAAATTGCAGATCAGAATGTTTCCTACAAGTTTTGACCACATTATTATAACTTGTGAACCAATATAGACCGATCTGAAGTCATTTCCCCATCTTGCTAGAATGTCTTCTTTGCTTGGACAGACCATACCGACGGGGGTGTGACTAGATGGTGGGAGACTTGGAGTAGAATAGTTAATTTTGGTAGAAATACAGTTCCATCGTCGTCACAAACTTACTACCACCATTCTCCAAGGGACTCAGGAATATGTAGAGTATATTTGCAACAAAGTCACGAAAGCCTCCTCTAAAATCCTTTTGTACAGAATTCATCTGGGAACAACCCTTGACAACAAACAAGTTTTGTTTATAAAGTAATGTACGTACTTTTGCCATTATCAGTAAATTGAACAGCTAAGGAACATAGGCCTCTACATGCTACCGACACTCATGTTGAAAGTTTACAAAACTTTATGTTCAAAGTTTACGTGGAAAAGGCTGTAAGGCATAAAAGGGTGAGTTGCTCGTTACTTTGGATCTGGGAATGGAATACGTACATTACTTGGAGAATGAAGTTTTACATGAAAATCTTTCCTTAAATCAGAACACCTTACATTTCAGCATTGAACTAAGCTGGTTAGACGAAGACGTTAGAAAGAGGGGAATGTTAACACGTTATAATTCCATTTGCAAGAAAATCTATCAAGTGTAATATCCAATCAACCAAGTTAATTCTTATGAGTAATCAATGACTCCCTTTACTCCACTTTGGTTCAACCGGTATTTAAATTTAGTAGAGGACAATGAAGGAGTTACAAATAATACATTTATTACATAATTCGAATTAAATACATTGATGATTGACGGAAAATGATACCTAGATCATTTCACTAACGAAATTATGGCTAACTCTAGATATCGAGGAGAGGCTATGGAAACCAATGGAAATTGGGAAAATGGAAAAACTCATCAATGGAGATTTCGAACAGAAAAGTAGCAAAGCCAGTAAGTTTACACGATAAGTACTTGAAAGATTCGTTTAATATTATTTATTGCTGACATTTAGTAATACTATTCCAGAAACGGGGTGGCGTAGCTGAGTGGGTTAAGCGCTGGCGTTGCAACCCAAAGGTCCCGGGTTCAAACCCAGGTCAGATCAGGAATTTTTCTCAGGCCACTTTCCCGTGTTTCGGATGGACACGTTAAGCCGTCGGTCCCGGCTGCCTAAAAACAGTCGTTAAGTCATGTCAGAGGCCCTGAAATTGATCAGTAGCGACCTGAAAACTCTGACACCAGACCTGAGCCAGCCAGGTTACACAAATATTATTATTATTATTATTCCAGAAACAATAAAAACTCAGGTTAATTACTCACAATTTGCCGATTCAAAACAATTAGAGAGTTCTATGTGTCCAAGTACTTACCTAAAACAAATAAAAATGATTTATTAGACACAAACACGAAAGCTGTCAAAAATACAGTGAACGACTATTATTGGAAAATAACTTACTCAAAATTTTCAGTAACTCTTTAATTCATCAGTAAGGCCGCCCACTCAGCGATTTGATCGCCGGCGACCGATCGCTACGTGAATGGGGTAATCTCAAGATCAAAATCAGATCTCTCGATCTCTCAGATCTCTCGATCGATCTCACTTAAAACAAGTGAGATCTGATCTGCGGATCTTGATCTGCGCAGACAAATCGCTACGTGAGTGGTGTGATCTGCAGATCTTCTGACAGATTTCTTCCCCCACCACTATATTTTCAGTCTTCACGTGACTCACCCACCCCATGATTCAGCCTGTGCTTTCAATTTTTGCCGTAAGAGAGAGCCACTTGAGCTCTCTTGATCGAGAGACCGATCGCTACGTGAGTGAAGAGATCGCAGTTGCGACCAAATCTCAGAGCCAATTTCGATAGATCTTCGATGACCAAATCGCTGCGACCGATCGTAGCGTGAGTGGCGGGCCCCCACTCATAAGTTGTTTGGATGGAAAAAATGATCTACCTTACTACATAGAGCTTATGGATTAGCGTAAATTAGGGGAATACTATACAGTACTGATAATAGATTATTTACGTCCAAGTTGAATCACACATGCCATGAATTCAACGATAAGATAGAACCAATATTTTATTTTGTTTATCTGATTTTTGTTATTTTAGAAGCTAGTAAATTGAAGTTATGTTGACAAAATTTATCGAAAGACAATACAGTATTATGATTGCTTCAGGAGAATTATTTCTCATTGGAATTTTAAAAATACTGTTCTTTACTCCATCCCAAGAAGAAAATATTTTGAAGCACAGATAATAGTAATGTAGGTTATGATATCTGACTGAGTGATCAAGTATAAGTGAATAAAATAAGTTAATATAATATTATGCTCTACGAATACAATATTATCAGTCGGCTAACAAAATTTGAAACAGAACATTATTCAAGCACAAAAAAGCGAAATACTGTAGCTACAGGAAAATACGTCGTGGCTGTTGATTAATTTACTTCAATCGAACATGATTCATCATGAGAGAAAATTACTTTTCCTAGCATTACTATACGCAATACAATTCATTCTTTGATAGTTGGACTGCCTAGTTGGACAGCGCAGAGAATCCTAAATACGCATCAAACTTACTTGTATAATAAATTATAGTGTTTCAAGGTTAATAATTAGCCTTGAAGCACTATAATTTATTCAAAACATAAAATCTTAAGCAAATATTAGAATCTAAATTCCTTGCTATACAAGTTATAGCATGTTGGGCAAGATTTACGAATATCAAAAAACTTCGTTAAAATGTAATGAAGCCCTATAAGATTGGGCATTTGCATGACATTTATGCTAATATGGAATGCAAATCTCATGTTCGAGATCCAACTTGCTTGTAACAACTGTTGCACAAGTAGTAAGGCTTAAAAGGAAGAAAATGAGCTTAAGTTTAAATGAGCCATAAACAGACAAGTAATGTACTTGTTGGTGCCAGGGTTAGAGCCATGTGCTGGTTACATCACATTGGGATTTAGGAGATTGTGTGAAGTGAAGATGACTTGGTTTAGAATTATCGAAGTGTTTTCGCACATGGTGGAGAGTAGAATAAAAAAATAGTTCAATAAAAAATCCTTTAAAATCAGGATGTACTTCATGAAAATTTAGTAGTCCAAGGGAGAGAGGTTATTTAGTAGTTACAAAGGAGAGAGGAAACAAACACCAGACAAGAATACTGTACTACCAAATCAATATAGATCAAAAACTTTAAAAGGGTACTTGATTTTTATTATTAATTTGAAGTGAATTCCCTAAATATGATTTTTAATTTTTAATGAGTAGTTCCATTCAAACACCATGTGAGTCTAGTCTCTGGTGTACGTTCACATTTCTCCTGTTTTAGAGGAGAGTTCACTAATCAGACCCTAGGGTTAAGAACAATAAGAGCAAAGCGGTTACTTTTAAATTTTCTCTTAAATTGATTGTTAACTATATGAGTAAAACATAACTGTGCTTATTCATTTTTCGAATCGAGTTATTTAGTAGCCCTACAATGAAACTCAGCAATATTTAGCTGCATTAAATAAGCCTAGCCCACCCCCACGTATTAATATTATAGAGTCTCATGTGTGCATACTGAAATCTGAAAACAGTGCATTGAATTTGATCAGGGCCCATCATTGAAATATACTCTCTAAAAGCTTTTATCCGCTGGGATAGTGTCCGGCACATATAATGGGAGGGGGGTCACGAGCCACAACCATGCATTTGAAGCTGTTAATAATTTATGGTTGCGGCGGAGCGCAATATCCACATATCAAATACACAGACTTCCCGATCCTCACATCGAATGGGAATGAAAACACACAAACATAATAGGGAAAGCACTGCTTTGACGAATGAAAAACGTTGGAAAAAGTTTGACCCAGATTCAAGCTATTTCACTGCTAATGCTGAACTGAAACCGCACGGAAACTGAATGTCAAATGGGAGGTAATGAGTGGAAACTGAACTGGAATTGAAAGCAAACAGAACCAAAGCAGAGCGAAAACAGAGCTGCAACTCGATGGAAACTTGACTAAAGCTGAAAGGTTGAATTATTCATGATTATATAATTCATTCATTAATTAGAAAAAACACAACAAACTTATTGGATAAAAACAAAGACAACGAAAATTCAGGATGAAAAGATGAAACCTTCTTCAAAATTGATATGGAAGCTCAATGAGAATCACTCAAAGGTTGAATCATTAATGCAAAATTCCCGAAAAGAAACGTAATGTTTTATGAAGAGCATTCTTGACTTATTCTACATTATTAAAAAATTATGGATAATATTAATGATTGTAAGATTCTCATTCAAGATGCTTTCAATGCGATGCTTATGTTACAATGGAAGAAGTGATTTAGAAACTTGGCAGAAACATTGACTTTTATCTATCAGGCTCCGTAATCACTCTTAATTTCAGTCTTCAGCTCTGATGAGAAGACCTTGTGAAAAGCCTTCACCGCATGAATAATTTCACTCACACTATTCGTCTATTCGTTGGAGGCTAATGAAGCAGCAATTTAATTGGCAATAAACTATCATGTGCCTGCATTGGAGTGGAAAAAAATTGTGAAGAGGCGGAAAACTTCACGTAGTTAATTTTCCTTGATGTTTTCCTATAATTGCAATAAAAATTTCGAACTTTGAAGAGGAAAAAATATTGATGTAAAATATAATAATTATAGTCTGTCCAAATAAAGAAGACATTCTAGCAAGATGAGAAAATGACTCCAGCTCGGTTAATATTGGTTCAAAAATTATAAATTTAGTCTTCAATTGTAGAGCAGAATGTTTTCTACAATTTGAGACCAAATTGATGATTCTTAAATCATTATTGACCGAGCTGGAGTAATTTTCTTGCCAGAATGTCTTCTTTGCTTGGACAGACTATAGCCTACTAGTTCTTATCTGTCAATTTATAATCACTCAAACGGGGGTTTTACTCAGACATTATTATTAGGTTCTTCTAAATCTCTTCAGTCAAAATAAATCATTACAAGAGATCTAATATCAATTCACTTTGCATTGATGCACAATGTATTACTATGCAACCAGCCCTAAATGTTTTTCAGACCGATTAAACATGAGCCGTAGACAAAAATAGAAGCCGGATTTTGGGTACAAATGACAGATTATTCAAATTTCCGGCATGTTGAATTTAACACAGGACGAATGCAAAGATGATTCTCCTGTCCATTATAAGTCAGATATAATGTCAAGTCGCTTGACAAGTCACGTTCGGAGCTCGTTACAATGTAAATTGAATCTGTGAATGACATCAGAAGTCGTGTTCGTTTTCGGCCACAACAAGCTCAACTGCAACTAATTGACATGTAAATAAGATAAATTGTAGTATCCTTCTACTGGATTTCACAACGAATCCGAAATGAATCAATTAGCTAAGGTGGTCAGCACAAACAATAGTATTCAACACATTAGGTTCAATAGCGAGGTGAATCAATTGGCAGAGGTGATAAAAAATAACAAAGGAATTTGACTCATGTGATATAGTAGCGTTCAACATCTTAAATCTGTGAATTTCACTGAGCACAAACTATGTAAATGTGTGAATTAATATTGTAAAATTAATTGTAGTGAAACGAAAATAAAATAAATAGTGAAACTATGAAATAATATGATTAATTCTTCTCTAGTATTAGCTCTGAGCAATAGCAATAACATGTACTTGGAGTCCTTTAACGTGGAATTGTTATATGAGTTGCACAAAAGGAAACCAATGTTGCTCATAAAAATTAACGTACAATCAATTATTGTTGATTGCACATACACCCAGTATTTTTAAAGAGGTGCGGGGTGTATTTTACTAAAGCTTTCAACTCAATACACCATTATTCAAAAGTACACCAACAAAAATTATTTTCAGAAGATAAGAGGAATGATAAACAACATTACGATGAAAAGATGTCAAGACGCACCTTTCACCTTATTATTCAACCGTTTGACGAGTTCTAAGTTCCTCCTAATTTCTAGGAAAATTAGGAAGGAAGCACGATTGACTTACTCTGAGTACGTGAAACAATTCCTTCAGTCACGCCTTTCTCTTCACGCCTGCACTATCAGTCCGGAAAATTGTGACACGCTTCAAACAAGATAAACACACTTGAAATTGAAAATAAATATCTGATGTGTTTTTTTACATTCACTTCCCAACCAGCATATGGAGAGGAAATGGAAATTTCACGATAATCTAACAAATTTTGCTTGTAAGTTATAGTCTGTAAAGCAAAGAAGGCCCTCTGGCAAGGTGGGAAAATGACTCCAGCTTGGTCAATATTTGTTCAAGAATTAAAAATGTGGTCTTAATAGTAGATCAAGCACAAGTTTCAGACTTACTGAGAATACTTCTAAAA
This sequence comes from Sogatella furcifera, assembly GCA_017141385.1. Lineage (NCBI taxonomy): Eukaryota > Metazoa > Arthropoda > Insecta > Hemiptera > Delphacidae > Sogatella > Sogatella furcifera. The sequence goes on from CM029546.1 coordinate 10,768,468, forward strand.
ACAAGACAATGAAAATCCTTACAAAGACAACCAACCGAAAATCCTTTCTGAATTCCCTCAAGTTTGTTTTCTCAGGCTTATGCCAACATCACTCATACCAAAATAACAAACAACTCTTCCTGAATTTCCTCAGCTTTGTTTACATCCAGGTAAACTCTCAACAGCTGGTCTTATCAGACAAAGTGAAAGCAGTCACAACAACGCAGTTTATTGGACATCACATCTTTGAATGTGAGTGAGTAGCTGAGTACTGAGTAGCCACAAGGCAACAACAAACGAGTGAGTGCGCAAGAGTGGAGTGAGTGAGTTCAATGATTCATGCCGTGAGTCAGCAAGGTTGTAGGAGCTGGAGAAATGCCTAGGGGTGGAAGGGGGATTGTAACGAGAGAAGGAGGAGGAGGAGGAGATTAAGGATGGAGAGGAGGCCTAGCGTACTCGCGTCAAGGTACTCCAAGACCACGAGGGTCCGCCAGTCAATCAATAACAGTTGCACAACCAGCCATTCAACTCTGGGTCTCGGTACGCCGTAGCATTATCCATAGTATAGCTTATCCGCACCCAATTACCGTTTACTATTGCACGGTTAAACCATTGTTCATTAAATCCCTCTAAATAAACCGATGTTTAAAGCCAAACAACAGCATCCTCATTATACACTAAATTGTCAAGCTTCTACTACTCCAGTGTACAATGGAAGATAAACAGATAAACACTACTACAATTTTCTAGTTGAAACTGATCTATTTCAATAGCAAGATATTTCAAGAATACAATTTTCTTCCCTATGAGGAATGATAACTCTTTGTTATAAGGAATGAGAACTATTATAATGTTTGGATGAGAGCATCAGAATAATTTTTTTTAATAATGTTGAATAATTTTATCAATATTTCAAGCTGATTAGACAACAAGGCAACATTTCCTCATTTGCTTGATACATCTGTTTCATTTGTTTAGAACTCATCAACAGCGTAAAATTTACTGATAATTTGTCAGAGTGGTGAATATTTCAAGCAGTAAGAATTATGCAGCAACACGACAATTTTCCGTCCAAAAATGCTTGTTGAAAATTATTGTCAAGAAGCAATGAATCATAGAATGAATCAGTACTTGCTAATAAGAGTGAATATTCGCAAAATAAGAGTGATGAAGAAGATAACAAGCAAGTGACGTAATTTAGACTGCTGCTCAATTTATATTTTTATTATTCCGTTTTCCCAAGTAGTTGACATCAATTTTATAGTCTTGCTCACCCGCATACTGATTAACAGAGTAGTGAGAGTGACGCCTGGCTGAGAATGATACTGGAATATTGAATAAACAATGCCTATAAAACTGGTAAGCCAATCTACGCCAACGCATAATGAATATTTAACAAATATGACTATCTAATCCACCGTTAGGAAAGTAGACAAAAAACAAATGACATAGGCCCAACTAAGATATTAATTTCCATGTTAGTTTCAATTGGGATTCAACAAAGGAAACGTTATGAGAAACAACACACTAGTCATCAGTACATTTGAAACACAAATCACAACTTGACTAAAGGCCTCTTTGAACGTCGGATTTCTGATACGCAGTAGTGATACAGAGTCCAAAATTGATACAGAAAGCTAGTTGACACAAAACATTTGCAATGCTCATGGACCGCCACTATATGGTAAATAAGCTGATTATATTCAAAATTATTAAACATTTTGGGAGTATTTAAACTTAGTTCAAGTATTTTTTTCAGTTGAATTCATGGAAAATAATAATAAAACACCGAATGTTAGAGAGCTAATAGTTCTTTTTCCCCGATTCTCAGCAAATCAAATGACCTAACCCCACTTAGCAATCCCACGTTGCAAAGATTTTGAATCAATGAGTTTCCTGAACAATTTTGGACTTTTGGACGCCATGTAAAAGGGTCTTAAGATTACAATTTTTATTTTTGGAAATTCATGTAGGCTGTACATATACATCCTACATGTCTCATCAGAGAAATTACGATCAAGATTCTATCAAGAAATGATGGAACCAGACTCAAACAGAATGTTGCAAAGTACCGAATAATATTTCAACTGATTGTTCTGAGCGGAAACAGATAATTTTCAAACCAAACGAATATGTTTTTTAATTACTACAATTAGCGCGCAAGAGTCAGGGTCGTTTGGTTACTAAGTAATAGTAGCTCAACAATAGGTAGTGGTTAGAGTATCCGACTACTCATCATGCACGTTTCTGAGTTTTCCAATTTTCCTTTGACGAGGAAACAAGAGCAGCTTGAACCCTCTGAATACTTCACACACTTCAATTGCAAGATTCAGGAAAGTAAGAAGGGGAACTAGCTAAGTTGATGTACAGACTGGTTAAGCAAAGAAGACATTCTGGCAAGGTGGGAAAATAAATCCAGCTCGTACAATATTGGTTCGAATATTACAAATTAGGTCTCAGAGTGTAGAAAACATTCTGATCTACAATTTTAGACCAAATTTATAATTTTCGAACCAATATTGATTGAGCTGGAGTCATTTTCCCATCTTGCCAGAATGTCTTCTTTGCTCGACCAGACTATATAAGCATTACCAAGGCAAGAGATCTCTCCACCAACTATTTTCACAAGAGAGTTATTAAAGACTTTCCAGTATTAATACAAAAACTTTTACCACAAAAATATTAATTGAAATACAGTACTATCGGAGTTCAAGATCTAAAATAAGAAAAATGAAAAAGTTACAGAATACTTTCAACAACAGCAAATTGAGTATAATGTGAGCGAACTCGTTAGTTACGACAAATACAGTCAAGTTCTAGGATAAATAAGAAATGATAAAGTGAACATTTGGAACAAGCATGAAATTCGAGTTTTTTCTGAAAACAGAATCATGGTGCTGCAAATCTATAATGAGCGAATTTTTTTTCATTGAGCGTGCGCAAGGAGTGTTAAAAAAAATTAAAAATCATATAAAACAAAATAGGTAAGACTGTGTTATCACGTAGGCTACAGGAAGATATTAGAGTTGTACGAGTAACATAGGCTACTTGAGATGATTGGAAATAAAATTATAGGTATGATCAAAATAGATTGCTATGTTGGAAGAAGTATCCTTGAAAATTGGATTTGGGCAATACACTGAAAAAACTTGCAATCATTTGTCGAATGACTCGAATCAGACAACATTGTGATTGCTTATTTCAATATGATTCGATAACATTACTAGTCTTTTTTACTAAAAATAACTATTATTTTTTCAATATAATCAAGTTGAATATTCTTGCTTTACAGTTCACACACGGTTTGAGTTGCGGACGCGTTTCAAACACTGGTGTTCATCTTTGAATAATTAGGTGAGTCCAAGCTAGGAGCGCCAAATTTATACGCGTACGCGACTCGAACTTTTACGCGACTCATCTTTGAATAATTAGGTGAGTCCAAGCTAGGAGCGCCAAATTTATACGCGTCCGCGACTCGAACTTTTACAGCAAGTGAAAGTATAAATTAATAATGTTTATTAATACATTTTCAAGGAACATGAATAACCTCAACAACCATACTGTTTTGGTTTTCAGTCAATTTTCCCTTCAAACTCAGAAAATCACAGATTTCACCCAGTTTTTGTTATAGAGACGAAACTGTCACACTGAAATGAACAACAATGCTGGTTTTATACTGTAAAATCAGAGAAAAATTTATCGACAAGAACATACTAGAGTATCTGGATTCACTTCAGTAGCTTCTAAAATGAAATAAAATAAGTTATCAACATTCTACTATTAAAAGCTTGGAAAGTAATTCAAACAATCTAATATTTGAACGTTTTAAACCGGCAGGAGCAGAAATCAATGAAGAACTACAGAATAAAAGGAGTACATTCATCAACTTTCTATTTAGGCGTATTTTCTCTTCAAGAGAAATTTTGTGAGCGAAATTATTTCTTAACAATAAAGTAAAAGGAAAATGAAGCGTCTGATTACTTCCACTGTCAAAACACCATTCATAAATCCTAATCACTAGTTTAGTTATTATTGTGTGGCAGCATAGAATGGAACCAACCAGAGGATTTAATATGGAGGTAACCTTTAAAATAAAATCCACTATAACCTGTTTACCACAAAAAAGCTATCTTCTAAGAAGAAAATAAGAAGCCTGCAATCATCATGAACAGGGATATTACTCACAACTCACACATATTCATTTCTTGTTTTCTCTAATCAAATAAACAAGAATACAGCAAAAACCCTGAGAGTGAGCTAATTCAAAACAAATTATTAAGCGATTTTATTAATATTTCAAAAATATATCTTAAATAACTTACCACATTTTTTTCAAAAATGTCTTTAATCATTATACAGGCCTAATCAATAAAATCAAAATTCTATATTATAAAAAAGGAAATGATGTAAACAATATAATTTAATAGTACAAGCTGGATTCAACTTTACCACATCTTTCGACAAATATCATTCCGGATAAAGAATTTTCAACTTACCTGAAACAAAAAGAAAATAAACATTAGAAAATATTGTCTAATTTAATAATATTATACTTGATAAAAGCTCAAGTTCAATTATAATCAATACTCTCAATCAAATTCTCTAATGTCATAAAACCAAGTTAGATGAACCTATTTTGCAATCAATATTTGGTATTACAGTTTCAAGATGGAAATTGCATGTAACAGGAATAGAGGATAATAATTCATCAATCAACTGTTTTGTATATGCCTAAATAACATTGTTACCTCTTGCTAATGTTCAAAATTATTACTACACAAATGAACAGATCAGGAATCATTACCACATATTCCTAAAATTTCAAGGAGGTTCCTCCTTGTAAAATACCTATCCAGTATGTTACAGTACTTAGTTTCCGCTATTACAGTCAAATTAAGTCACAATTCCAGAACTTATATTTGAAAGGTTAATTTAGTAAATTCCAATGTTATCGGAAATGGGTTGAATTAGACTATCGAACACATCGTGGAAGCATGGTTTATTATGGCAGTAGCAAATGAGATTTGCGAACCAAAACCAATCACAATTTCATTTTAGAGAAAGGCAAGCATATTCAACCAAGATAGGCGAACAGCACACACGAGTACATACATGGCATCCGGAGCCCAAGCACATGATTTCCTGTACACATCACATTCTGATAACGCAAACTGGTCACCAATTACTGATACAGTAATGCACCAATTGCAGCCTGCCATTAGACAACCCACATCATGCGGCAAGGCATGCCACATTGACTCGAAAATCAATCAGACCCATACATTACATCCATTCACTCAGTGAGGAAATGTACCACTTACATTCCAGCACAAATTGATGTTGATTAATTGTCAATTTATTCGTAATTTAGGGGTTTAGAGGAGATTCCAATCAAATTGACAAGGAAATAATTTTAATTTTCTATTAAAAACCGCAAATATATCAAAATATCGAGATTTCGGTTCGGTTTTTACACAATAATTATCGAACTTGTAGAATAAAACAAGATTAATTATCAGCAAAATATATGCAATATGACGAACGAAACACACAATTGGTGGTTGGATAATCTTTCAGAGAGACCGCTCGTTATTGGCCAAGACAAGCCCGCCCTCATACAAGTGCCATAAGAATGGCAATTCATACTGCTTAATCCGTAATGAGAGTTGATGAAATTCCTGAGGAAAACTATCCACTTGGAATTATAAAAGAGATCATTGTTATTCAAGATGTTAATTGGAAATTTCAGAGTCAACTAATATTGAAAAAATAAAAGGGAGAAAGTAAAATTGCATATTAAATTGTAACATTGTTATTTGTACGTGTTTTGTCTCACAATATTCCAGCAGGTTACAACAATACCATGGTCAATATTCCAGCAGGTTACACCAATATCATGGTCATGGTAATAATGTAATACAATGATAAACCGAATACCGTAGAAGTATTGTACAGTACTACTCTTTTCACGAACAAGTAAAAAAAAGTGACACCAAAATTTATTTCAATAGAATAATTGTACTGAGTAATTTTGTCAATAAAATTTTCAACTTCCTTGTTCTCAATGACGTCAAATCAATTTTCTCCATAAATTATTTTCACTTTTCAAGCAATGATCTTCCAAAATTGTAGATCCTAGAGAATGCAATCCCAGAAGATTCAAATATTCCCATCTCAGTAATCCTGATATTCAATTCAACTACCACTTTGAATACTAAATACTTCAGTTTAATGGAATTGAACGGAGATGTCTGAACGAGAAGCAGTCCTCAAGAATTGGAATATTATCCCCCATTTACTCTCAATGTTCAACCTACTAAGTAATCGTCAGAATTTTGTTCGTGTTCGTTTCTTCGTGACATCCTACAGTCATCTCAAATTCCAGTATGATGCCAGTAGTAGTAGATTCAAATCGATTCCATTGGAGAAATAGAGCTGATGGATTTAGTGAAATGGAATCTACGGTACAGTTTAGTAGGAGGCGTGCTGGTATGTGCCTTGGAAAGCTCCACGGTATTCAACAATGAATCGATTAGTGGTGAGAATAGAACGAACGACGACTATTCAGATAAACTGGCGCTATATTCCAAGGAGACGTGCACGGAATAATAGGGGTTACTTTCGTTTTTTACGAATTTGTAGAGGAAAACTTAATTTTCAAATTTATTTGACAAGGTCACAGGGATAGGCGGCTGGTGAAATGGCGAATACTGCTTCGTTGATAATAGTGATTCATTTCCTTGTAATTCTTACCATTTGCGACCTTGGAATCGGTGTTGAGTATTGTTGAGAACAATATTGGGATATCAATTGCAAGTGTTGTAAAATGTATTCTGAACTAGGTTTCAGCGAGCTAGTGATGTAAATCAACGACAGACATGTGTCATGAAAAGATACGTCATTTTTTATGAAAGCTGACTAAAACGGGTATCAAACGAGATCTCACTTGACCAAAAAATAATGGATAAACACTAATTTTCTCCTTTTCAAACACAATATACAATTCAAGTCACCCCTGAAAGACCATCAATCAGAAATGAAATCACAGATCAATAAATTTTAAAAGATGAAGGATTCCCGCAACAATTTTTGAACTCCATATCTCAAGACTCACATTGAATTCATTTCTATTCGACCACTAAAGATTCCACCAACCTCCTTTGAGAGATTAGCTGGCTAAGCCCTTCATGGGTTGTTCAGCCATTCACATACATATGCCAATGCTATAGATTCCACCAGAATCCAAAAAATAAAAATTAATTTCATTGGCCAATAAAAACCCTAGTACCGTTTCCAAAGCTGGGAAGATTCACTCTTCACTCTGACAACTCCAATTTCTCCTGCCAGCCACACTAAATAACAATTTTGTTGCTAATCATCTATTCAAAATATTGAGCATTCTGGATTGAAGAACATCTCTTCAAGCAGCACAACATGTGTGTAAGTTACCCAATGGTTTCACAATACCATCATTAGAGTACAACAATTATGACATCAATAGTGATAATTGAACTACCAAAAAGCAAAGACAAACATAATCTGTTACGGTATAATCTGTCCAAGCAAAGAAGACATTCTGGCCAAATGAGAAATAACTCCAGCTCAGTCAACACTGGTTCAAAAATTATCAATTTGGTAAAAAAAACATTCTCTTCTACAATTTGAAACCAAATTTGTAGTTTTTGAACCAATATCAACCAAGCTGGAGTCATTTTCCCATCTTGCCAGAACGTCTTCTTTGTTTGGACAGACTACAATATCTGATCGAGGGGCCCAGTGTCCTATCAAACAATAATAATCGAATTATGTGAACATGAAGGCCGGTCAGGGTCAAAGCAATAGAAAGAGATGCAGAGCAGCCGAAAGAAGATAATCCGTGACTGTCGTAGCCGGTATAATCTGTTAAAGCAAAGAAGACATTTTGGCAAGAAGGGAAAATTACTCTAGCTTTGTAAATACTGTTTTGAAAATTATAAATTGTACTTATAAACCTGTAGAGCAGAATGTTTTCTACAATTTGAAACTAAATTTATAATTTTTGAACCAATATTGACCGAGCTGGAGTAATTTTCCCATATTTCCAGAATGTCTTCTTGGACAGACTATAATAGAACCGGTTTTCGGGCAGACGATCCGATCGAATCCAACCCGTCCCCTGAAAAGTAGATGTAGATCACTTCCCTACTATAGCAAGCAGTATACCTGATTAATAAAATTAGGCAAACCTGTATTTCACAGCCTGCAGCCAAAAATAAGCAGAATCACCATCTTCTTTTGGCACAGTTTTGCAGACTGGAGCTCTTTAAAATTACTAGGATAGCCAATCAACTGTTTAACATTAAAAGGATAGCCGATCAGATCAGCTGTGTTCATTTTCCTTGGACCTATAATTTCCAGCTGCGGTTGTTAATGACGCCAGAGGACCGCTAAGTTTTATTGGAATTGTAAAAAGAAATTGAATTGGCAAGTAGGCCAGCAGAGTGCTTTCACTGGTTACAGGTGGATTGAATAAAATAATTATACTATTCAAGATTCAAGTACCAGCAATCACAGCAATGCCTATGATTATTATGATCTTGGCTGTCCGTGAATTTCTGTTATGATTTACTGTTACTCAGTTTCTTGCGAAAATGAAAGAGATTTTTCATAGACATTTATTCTGAATTATCCTAAGAATAATAAGCTTGTGTCATTTATATATTTTTTAATAACCATCCTCAATACATTAGTAGAATAAGAACAGATTCGACCATCATCTAAAATACTTCATCCCCAACTATGTATGATCTTTAAATTCTCCAGGAAATGTTATTGGAACAGTCATTATAGCACTTGGAATATTATTCTACTGGGTTGGTACATGACCAAACACACTAGACTTACAAACTTGAATTTGTAGTGTATTACTTGTTTGAAATAGTGTATATCAAGTAAAGAAAACGATTTTTAGTGAATGTGTATCAAATCACAAGTAAGATATAAGATTATTAAAGTTATGGTAATCAATGGAATTCATTCTTATCTAGGGTGTATCACACGTCTCAGTAATGCTATTAAAGTAAAGCAACTCAAGTTTTAACACGATTCATTTTTTGGGGGTTTCTCAAGAAAAATGAACATGAATTTTGTAAATTTCAAGATGAGATGACTTATTGAGATGAGGTGGAACGAGGTATTGTATTAACAATGGCAGTGTAACAATGACAAGAGTTCATAATTGTATGGTCCAACTACGCGAGGTGACAGGTGACAGCTTACTCAATACACTGCAACGGTTAATGAACTCCCAGAGGTTAGCCTAACGGCGTTTATTAACCGACAGAAGAAAATATGAGTAAACAATGCAGCAAGCTGAGCCTAGTATGAAAATTTGACATTTTTACTTGAGTTTTTTATATTATCAAATCACAAGCATTGTTCTCCAAAGGTGAAATTGTGTGATAGTGAATAGGCTGGAAGAATATAATCCAGGAGGAAAGTTACCACTCAAAGATCCTGAATATTGATGGAATCGCAAAATATCATAAAATGAATAAAAAATTCACTTTTACTTTCGAGACTGTGATTAAAATACAATAATAATTAAAATAATGCTAATTGTTCCTCAATCCTCATGTATATGATGTATTGATATAAATCTATAATTTTACTATAGAACTATAATTGTTAATAAATAAATAAATGTAGAGGCACATTTTAGACAGTGAACAAATAAAATATGAATATTATTTGTACTACATCAACCTATTGTAGGTCTAGATAAACATCTCGTTTTAATAATAAACTTCAATCATTTACTTATTTGTTTATTTATCTATTCATTTTATAGAAACGAGTAAACTTATTGGTTAAAAACACAGACTATTGTCCAAAACGTCTTTATACCAAATTTAGTTCAATAAGTTCAAAACTAGGTTATAAACCTATATTTCCGCAGTACTTTCAATCAAGAATTTATAGTCCAGGAGAAATACTGTATTATAAAAATTTTGAATTTAGGATATTCCAAATGGTAATTATAAAATTTATATTATTTAATAATAATCTTAGATTATTCCATTTGATAACGAATAAAACACCGAACGTACGAATACATAATAAATAAACAATCCATCAGTCAATAACATTGGTTCAATACACCATTTCGATAAATATGAATGCTGAACATCTGAATTAATGACAACGTTACGAATAGCATTATACTTACTAATGAAAGCAACTAACTAAACTAGAAAACAAGACAGAGAAATGTAGAACCCATCAGGAACGTTTTAAACCATAATCCAGTCTATTTGCTTCAGAGCAGGGAAAGGGAAATTACGAAAATTATTAAAGGCTAAATTATTTACCAGAGATGTGTAGTTGGCCAATATCCAAGTACTGTAATAAAATCAATTGGAAACCAATTTTGGTTACCACAAGGAAATGGAGTTTTGTTCCCTACTAAGCTCAAGGAAAACCTTTAATGCTATATTAAAAAGCTACAGTATTTTCTCTCATATCCAACAAATTGAAAACGATTACAATACGGTACATCCTATAGAGTTGGGTACAACAAAATACCAGTTACTTATATACAATGTTGTTTTCTACTAAAAATTTCAATGCCTCTTTATAATTAATCAGTAATATTACTAGATTCATGAATTCCTGTCAAGATATGGTATTCCAGCGGGCAATCACACAATTAGAAAAAAATGAATAGTTGAATACGAAAATGCGGCATTACCTCCTCAGATTGTTTCAATTCATCATCCATTTTTGTCAGTGCCTAGTGATTCCAACAATAAAACTGAATAAAGAAGTGTTACTACAATACACTAGGCCTATACACTTTCAAAACTGAACACTGATAACCGAAACACGCATTACCAGCTGAACAATCACTTCAACACATACACATTTCAGCACACTAGAATAACACTAGAGTAACATCTCTAGACACTAGTTCTAGTTCTCTAGAGTAACATCACTGAATGCCTCAAAAATCAAAGCAACTACATGCAACAAGATAGTGTAATAATGGACATCAATATGCTGCTTACAGTAGCTTCTGACTGCATGAAAATAATTTTGAATGTAATATTAATCGTATTCACCAAGCCGATGAACTCTTTCACAATGAAATAATATATTTCTCAACAATTATTGTTGATAAGATGATAAATATTTCAGTATTTTTATAGTTAGTGCAATTCAATAGGTCATGAAATTGAGTGATAGCATCATTATGGCTCGGTTTCTCTCATTTTTTAACGAGCACAAATAAAAAGTTAGTCATTTATCTCTCTATTCTTATCGATCATTCCAAATATTCTTCCAAGAACAATAATTATATGATCTGAGAATTCTATATAAAGAAATACAAACACTCGAGCAGATTGTTTCGAATGCTATAGCCTGTATACCGACTATAAAATGGAATAAATTACGTTTAAATGAATTTGAAAAAAAATTAATGGAATTAATTATAAATTGGTACTGTATCTACGCAAGACTTATTGGATCATTAGAATTCGAGTAATTATCAGCCTACATTTTTCAACCACATATCTATTGACCAATAATCAGAGAGAATAGAATATCGCTGCCAATAATAGTACGTATATTTATGGAAATAGTGTTAAACGATATGATATTAAGTTCTCAATTTCAGTATCTCAATTCTCAAATTCGTTGGTCATCTTTCAGTACTCATATCAGGGTTATCACATTACAGTGAGGCTACAGTGACGAGATTCATGACGGCTAACACCCATTCAATTTAGATTAATAATGCGCTGTTGCCACGTCTCCTTGGCCGGAAATTGGATGCACCAAATACAAAACGACAAACAACCGCTAGCTTCCTTAACACTGTACCATATTCTTCATCAAATTCAAGTTCCTGCACCGTTCAATTCGGGATGTAAAGTTTAATATTCCTTTCAAACATGCAATAAGCCCTACTCTCAGGAATAGCTCACCATCCATCATGTAAGGCTTCAAATTCCATACAAGAAATGGTTGGCTAATAGAGAAATTTCTTTAGTACCGTACAAATGGCTTTCTTGAAATATTCTACAGTGATTAAAGTATAGAGAAATCCCAGATAGATAATTGGCATTGGCCATAGAAGTGAGTGACTCAGACTATGTTGACGAAATGTTGAGGTCACAAAGTGAATTATTATTATTTTTAATAGTAATTTTAAAAAGCGAATCCAATGCTTTGTTATTTATTGTAAATTATTTACTTCTGAAGTTCTGCGCCCACATGAAAAATCAGTTGAAAGATGTCATCTTTCAGAAGTAAATAACTTACAATAAACAACAAAGCATTGGATTCGCTTTTTTAAAATTATTTACAAATTTTAAAGAATAAATCAGAAGTGATACTTGATGTCTTAAAACTAGACCGATACATTACAACTTGAATGGCCTATCTAACTAGAAGATAAATGGATTCCATTGTACCGCAGCCTTACTATAAGTTCTTAGTTATTTGTTAAAAATGTAGTACTGAACTAGTTCACAAGAACTGAGAACAGATAACGCCACTATAACAAAAGATACAGAGCACAAGATTACTAGCCCATTCTATAATTAACAGATGGTCATAGCTAACAATTTAGAGAAACTAAACATACAAAATTAAACTCAAATAATTGAAATTATAGAAAAAAATACTCAAGTTGGAAAAAAATGTTTTAAAGTAGGTAGGATACTACCCGAAATAACTGAAGTGTCTGGAAATGTGATCGTATTAAAAGAAAAATTATAAAAAGATTTTCCTTGGCAGACTGCCAAAACGAAATTACCGCTGGGAAATGTTTGGAAGAGATCGGCGAGCAGTCACGCGAGCCGGATGTTCTACCAATATTAATCCAACATAACATAATTTCTTTTTCACGTGGTGGGCTGCATTTTGTAAAACATTTTGAGAAAAGTTTCAAGGAATCTAAAAATACTTTGTAATGAGATAGGGCCCTAAGTGAATATAATGAGTACATAATGTTAATGTTAACAAGTTTCATCGCCTTTTCTTTGCATTTCGAGTTTCTTTTTTCCAACTTCGAGTTGTTCCCTCCACACTCAGCGAGGAATAACACATTTGGCAAAGGAAACACGGTTATCAATGGGTATATATTGTGAATATGGTAATATATTCACATTCTATTATAAATAGATGACAAGAAAATGATAAGTAAAAAAAGATTCTCATTTTTCAGCAAATTAATACCATTTGATAATATTGAATTGGGCATAGTGATGTGGGTCGGGTAAATACCCAGTGGGTAGGTAAATATAAATTAGGTATTTACCCGGGTATTTACCCGAGGCCCGGGTAAATACCCAAAAGCTGGGTATTTATAATTTTTATTGAATTTAGAAAAGATTTAGTTGTCATTTTGCATTTAAACGCCTTCAATAATAGTGAAATGATGACAAAATGCAAACAAAAATGTTTTATATAGTGACAAATAGCATTTCACTTCCGAGCATCATTGACATAAATACCCGGGTACTGGGTATTTATGATTTTATTTGTTTCTGTGTTGTTAAATCTTATTGAAAATGACAAGAAATTTGTTTTGAATAATAACTATTATTTAGCGTTCAAAGAGAGGGGAATTTGACCTGGTATCATTTTTCACTTGCAATCCATTTTCTAGAGAAAAATCATAATAAAACGAAATAACAAAAACATGTTCAATATTTTTCTAATGTGGTGCTGTCATGATTTTATTGATAAAGATTGACTTCATTGACGATTTCGTTGAGGAAGCATTACATTATGCCATTGATACGAGCGAATCTGATTAAGGGTGGATGGTAGTGGACGGCCAACTGCCGAACGGCAAAATCATGCCCCATAAGAACAATGTAATTTTTATCAATCTTTTGGAGCAGATAGCGCCGTTATTTATGGACAAAATTACACGTTCTTTATCTCATTGGAAAAACATAAAACAGATTATTTACTCTTTCATTTATGGTACCATATAGTCTGTATAAGCAAAGAAGACATTCTCTGGCAAGATGAGAAAATGACTCCAGCTCCAGAAATATTAGTTTAAAAATTATAAATTTGATCTCAAATTGTAGATCAAAATGTTTCCTACAATTTGAGACCAAATTTATAATTTTTGAATCAATTTTGACCGAGCTGCATCTTGCCAGAATTTCTTCTTTGCTTGGACAGACTATTCTAAGTATTATTCAGGCTAAATATTTCCAAGAGAATAGAAACGACCTACTTTATCAGGAAAATATTTAGCGAAATTTTAACGTGAGGATATTCCTACATCCAGGACACCTGAAAAACATTTCTTACAATCATTTCCAATGAAAAGTTAAATATTTGAGTTTGATCCATTTTATGCACTTTCATCGGCCTTAAAAAATATTTCAATATTATTTGTTTCCATCTACAGAATTTTAATTCATGACAATTAAAATTACAGATTTATTAAAATTTCAAGTAGATACATAAAAATATGCATTTATATGCATAAAACTTTCCTAGGTTTTTCTTGACGCAAAACATTTTCTTGTTAATTTCTTATTTTTGTTTTTAAATAGCCTAAATATGCTTCAAGTTTGTAAATATTGGTTTTAATTTTATTCTAATTCATTATTTTTATTTAGTAGCCTAAAGTTTAGAGTAGAAATATATGCATGCGTTTGTCTAGTCTTATGTACCCAGTTTCTTTCATGAAGAATCCTATTCATTCAAAACTTAGAATAATACTTGAAAAAATATATAAATTTATTGAAAAATAGCAAATAGGTTTTTATAATATTATAACAATACTATTTCTATGCCAATATATCATCAATGCCAATAACAACATATTCAGGGGTACAAACATCAATGATTCAATAAATACCCAATATACCCGGGTATATATGAATTTTGGGTATTTACCCGGGTAAATACCCTGGGTATTTACCTCGAGTTTTAAATACCCGGGTATTTTACATCACTAATTGGGCAGCTGAATTATACAAGCAGCTATTTACACACTGGACAATATGCACGTCATATTTGCTGCTCTACAACAAATCAAGTCCATCTAGTGAGGATACTAAAAGTCAGCTGTTCACTCCAATAGTATTTTATTAGGTTTTGATGAAATGAACAACAATACAGTATTGATATTAATTTGTGGCTTTTTCAACAAAGGGTGACATGGCTCTAAAAGTAACAGCTGATCGTAATAAGAACAGCACGTGGTATTGGAGGCGGAGAACAGCTGCTATTCTGTCTGGTACTACCGACATTTTAGAAGCATAAATTGGAAAATATACTACTAGTTCCAATCCAGGTGCTCAAGAAACCTTCGCCTCCTGTATTCGCTATGAGCATCTACCGTGCTGCGGCTCTGGTGGTTTATCGTGTGTACTTTTATACGCGTTTTAGCATACAAAGCATAGCGCTAAATGGGAAAAACGCATTTATAATTAGAATGGAATTATTTGCTGCTTCATGCATTTCTCAGTAATTAGAACATGAAATTTAGGACAGGAATGTTAGTTGTTGATAGTATTATAGTTCATTATATTACAAAAATCCTAGTTTTCAAGTATTTGAGAGCAGACAACCGCAAACAGATGTATTTGAGAGTCGACAAAAACTTTGAGATAACAGCTGATTAGTTATCTTACATGAAAATGTAAAATTGGCGCAAGCTCAAATTTATTTGAAAAATTGAATGATATGAATATTCCTTATTAAAACATAATTAATAGAGTTTTTGCGTTGATAAAAACAGCTTATTAGATTAACTAACATAAAAACTATTCATGTACATTACCTGATGTACAGGTTAGAATGGAGCACTCTATGGTCCTACTTGATAGACAAATTCTTTTGCACGTAAACAAAACAATAAGGTTAGCTTCACCTATCAATATTTATTCAATGCAGTGAACCATTCTTATTATTGATGAAACTTATGTATGGCAACTGGAAAAGTGTAGAACTTGAAATTTCCATTGCATGTTTTATTTTTACAATCCGGAACACAACAAATTCTCCAGGACATTATTTAAGGTTTAGCCCTATCTCCTCCAATGTTAATTCTCTCAATTTTTCGCCGAAATGATCCGCCAATAGCGCCTCGGTCGCCAAAAATATCCTTTCCACCCACTTGCACACAGCGAATACACGACATCAAGCATCTTTCCCAATTCTTTTTTGAACACCAATAATATTACAAAATGGTAATAATAGATAATCAGTTTTGAAAAAGGAGCTTATAATGCTATTGTCATACGGACGGAAGACTATAGTAGCCTATAGACTATAGTACGTATGTTTCCCGTATGATTCAGCATTGCATTTAGGAAATATTGTGTCGAAGAATGAAATAAGTACAATGTAGCCAATACGAGTTTATCGACTACTTACTAAGAAGCCAACACGGAAACAGTAAAACACGGCTGAATAACACCGATCCGCCCCCTGAACCCATTAAACATATTTATCTATTTTCGTCTTAACCCCCCACCCCAATTCTGACGCGACTTCAACTCGATTGAAAAAAGAAGACGGATGTTGTCATTTGAAAAAAGAGGAAGCAGCCATTCTTTGGCGGCAAACAAACACGAAAATCGTGTTGGAAAGTCCATCAAAATGAAAGATACGCGACTGCTATCGAATGAAGCCATAGTGTCGCTGCAAATGTGTTTTATAGACTCTGATTCCGATAACCACTTATCTACTACACAAAAGGGGGCTCTTAATTTTTAATGGACCAACACGAGACAAGAGAGTGCAATAAACTGCTATCTAGATCGGCACCGATCTACGCTTACATCAGCGACTGAATCAGATAAGATAGAAACATACGTGCAATCAAACCAGTCACTATTCAGTGACAATGATTGACGAGAAGGAATTTGATACCAAATAAGGTATGCAAAATGTAAGAAAATATTTTCAAAGCAATTCATTGTTTAGCTCCACAGGTAATTGTGTAGTAAGTCGTTAGTCGTACTGTGGATTTCAAAGAGCAGAGGCAGTATCAATTTGAAAATAAACATGCATCAAAAATTTAATTACAATGTAATTGATATCAAAAAAGAAATTTTACCATCAATAGTGGATTATGGATTACCCTTTTTTGTAATCTTCGATACAGCCTACAATGAATTGATTCGAAAATACCTATCCCATTTGTTGAACAGATGTGGATTCATCCATCCGTATCCACCATGTCAAATATAAATTATTAATTTAAGAAAGAGCATTGAACTTGAGGGTGAAATCACAGACATTGGGTCCAAATCGTCTTCTATTCCCAATTTTCATAAATAATAGGTCATGTTCTTAATCACTATCACATTACCACAAATTTATTCTTTTCAAATTCGGAATACTGTGAGAAATCATCTTTTGATTGGGAAATTACAATATTATTGTAATCAAACATAATTCTATCACTACCAAATTCTTTCACATTTCATGCTGACAACCCAGTTCCTAGATTACAGCATAGTCTGTCCAAGCAAAGAAGACCCTCTGGCAAGATGGGAGAGTGAATCAAGCTCGGTCAATATTGGTTCAAAATTCATCAATTTGAACTACTTCTAAGACCGCATTTATAATTCTTGAACAAATATTGACCAAGCTGGAGTCATTTTCTTATCTTGCCAGGGGTCTTCTTTGCTTGGACAGACTATACCCAGTAATATGAGCATACTGTGTATAGATTTTACCGGTACAAAAATATTTCACGAGCCCAATATTAAAAAGCATAACTCAACAGGGAGGATTTTAGGAGCCACTCTTTCTCCTACTACTTCAACTCTCACCCTTCCTGCGAGCAGACACTTCACCCTCAAACAAGTGGCCAAGTGAATCACCCTTCTTGTTATCATTGCATTATGAGTTTCAAGGGCGCTATAGTATGTGCCTCCACATGCCGGTTCGTCATATTGGTTTTTTCAACACACCGGGTCAATAACTATCCAATCCCTCGTTCCAATATATGATCAAGTGTTGGGGATCGTAGGCGCATGCGTATCAAAATGAGTAAGTTAGATATTTCCATGACGAATGAAAACAGTGAACAGCAGACCAAAAAACAAAAAGAAGAAAGCAATCAAATCAAATTTCCTGTAGAAGTGTAGCTATACTGTACTATAGAAATATATAAGAAGAGGGAGACCTCAATATGGATGCAGTAAAGATGACAAAATCCATAGCCACCATGATAATATTGACAAGATAGACGTACCAGTAAATATGTTTGTTTGTTTGTTTATGAGGTGAAGCCCACATGAGCTCATAGGCTTGTGCGTGGGTGATGAAATGGATGATAGATGACGACTACTTTTAGGTAGTCGGGACCGACGGCTTATCGTCTCCTCCGAAAGACGGGGTGGCCGTATTTATGTGATTGTGCTATATATTGTGCTAAATATGTAAACAGTACTAGGCCTATTAATCTTTCTATGTATTATTCAACAATGAATTACGTATTAAAAGGAAGGACATCTGCAAGATAAGTATTGAGAAAAGATGTACTTCTGTGTCTATAGTTAATTCAGTAATATTTTTACACATCATGATAATATTGTAAGACGTAATGGGTAATATGAAATGAATGATAACAAAAATACAAGATCTAGGTTGGTTTTTGGCTTTTTTGGATACTTCATACTTGTTCGACAAGTCTACTGGTTGAACATAGAAAAGACGTTCCCTTGTACTGAAAAGTAGAAAAACCATAAGAAACCTACAGCTTTGCTCGAGTTGTTAGTGTTGCAACATTAGAACACAAGTTATCTGTTGTTCAAAATTCCAACAAATAGTAGACTCAAGCAAGCCAAAAATATAAATTAATGATAACAAAATTTATAAAATATTTTGAAACAACACCTACAAACTTTACAGTTTACAATCTATTTACCTTACAGTTAAGCAAGACCACGATGAATGGATACAAACATTGGAACATTACTCTTCAGAAAGAGTACCTTCATCATTAACATTGATAACAATAATGAAGACGACTGATCAAAATCATAGAAAAAGTGTACCTATTGGTAGAGTTCTGAACTGGCGAATAATGGTTTTTTAATGGCACGCTGAATTTGAGCGAGAGAAAAGATAGATAACAAAAAATTGTTAGTCTGATCATTCAATTCATTCGCAAGTTTTGTTGCAGGGAACTCTATATAAATAGATGATAGCAGAACGTCGACAGTAAAAAATATTCCAACAATCAACACATAATTACTCTTTATGAGTAGTTGTGAAGGTGATAATGTGGTAGTTATCTATTTTTAATGGTTTAGTTTAGTGTATCAGAGATTGATAATAGTGTAGCAACCAAAACCGGCATCTCAATTTTAATAAATCTGTGCTTTGACACAATATCTTGTCTTTTCATTCAACATAATCATTCAATTATCAGTTAGCACACATAGACAGATGACCTACCAACGAGTCAGTGGTGCTGGTATTGGACGCAGTGGTCGCTGCCGCTGTAGCCGCAGCTGTAGCTGCAGCCGCAGCAGCCGTCGAGTTCTGTTCAAAGAGACGCTGCCGATTTGCCAGTCGATCCAGACTGGCCAGTCGGTAAGTAGCCGAGGAAGACGTCAGTCCTGAAGACGAGTATTTGGGCAACGTGGGCGGGGGACTCGGCTTAGGGGCGGCTGCTGCAGCTAGCAAACTAGCGCTGCTCGTGTAGTGATAAGAGGCCGGCGTTGCGGCTGGTTTAGCCGGTACTCCGCCATTGCTCAAGGCGGCAGCTGTCGAATTCATAGCACTGCTCATTTCAGAAAATAATCAAAACGAATCTGTACTCAACGAGACACAATGAACCAAAATGATGATGCTCCTAACCGCACATTACAAACACACGCGAACACAGCCGCACAGCGTCACACCACAACATCGACTAACAACTGCCGACACTCGACTGAGTCAGACGCCGGCTGCCTGCCACCACGCAACGCACCGCCGCCTGTAACTGCTGCCAACTGCACCGAAACAAATTTCCCTCTAGAGGGAAATTGATCTCTGGGGAAGATTAGATCACCATCTGCGTATGGTATCAACGAGGAAAATTCAACTGAGACGACTGAGACATTGTAAAATGACTCCAGCTCGGTTAATATAAAAAATGTTAAATTTGGTCTCAAATTGTAGAACAGAATGTTTCCTACAATTTGAGACCAAATTCATCATTTCTGAACCAATATTGACCGAGCTGGAGTCCATCTCGCCAGAAAGTCTTCTTTGCTTGGACAATCTATAGAATTGACATTATTGGTGTGTTCAATGGCAGAATTGAGAATATTAGTGTGTTTCATTTCGTTAACGAGGAAAATGTTACTGGCTTCAATGCAAATGGAGAATACTTTGTGAGCCGTGTGTGTACGAACAGATTCCTAATAAAATTCAATCCAATAATATAAAACTATTCCACTGATTTCAATATTTATATCATGATGGGTAAATTGATTTTCCAAGTATTATATTGCCAAGGGGGAGTATATATACATATTCAGCCTTTACATTGGAAGAATACGTGTACCAAGGGGAAATCTTACATTTTAGTAGAATGATGTGACGATGAAGCGGATGTATTATGATAAAAACCATTGAAGATACATTGAGGATAAATGCATTTCACCCCTATCATGGATTCAGAACGTAGGAATGATACGTCTTTTTTATCGATCTTTTACATTATAGTATTTCAGTCAATTTTATTGAAGACATCATCAGTGAAAAATGTAATATTTATGACAGTATGAAAGACAGCAATTATATTATTTGAATAAAATTGTTTTAAAAATTTGAAGTAGGTTTATCATCAGCTCAATTCCAGAGTTAATCTGTAGTTAATTTTGTCAATATAAAATCTGATCAACATCAGAATCATTCAACTTTCAATCATCCATTATTTTAATTAAATTAAACGATTTGAAGAATACAGTAGGTACATCATAATTGCTATCAGAAATTAATTTAATCAACTTCTAACCAAAGACAAATGAAACTTTCACAGACAAAGCAATTAAAATCACAGGAGCATCTTGAGAATTCAAATCATATTTTTCAGCATGACGCAATATCCCTCTATTGAGATTGACCTCAAATTCAAATTTCGGAATTTAACAGCTCTTTGAACGGATCCAAAGTAATTCATATGCAACTAGTGAGCTGAATAATAGGCTTGCTAGTTCATTAGATAACTTATGTTCATAGCATTTAACAATTTGGAGATGACGACTTTCAAACTAAAAAAGAATATGACGCGATCATGCTTACAGCTTGAAAAATAAGTCGAAAACAGCGGAAGAAAGCAATTTTACAATGTGAAGAAGGTTAATTAATAATCATTGTAAGTTTCAAAGTCAAAACATCTTGCTTAACTCTAATGAGATGAGATTATTCTTATTGGAAAGTCAAAATTTATGAATTGTAAGAAACAAAATTATGTATTTTAGATTAGGTTGAAAAAAAAATGAAAATATACAGAAAAATTTATTTATTAATAATATTAATATTAAAAATGTTTGCTACAGATAGCCTGGGGCGATCAAGAGCCATACAATTTCAAAAGGCCAAAACTTTTAATGACAAAAGAATATCATTATTTATCCATTTGCAGAAAATAATAAACTTATTGGCTAAAAACACAGACTAACATCCAAACCGTCTTCATACGAAATTTTGATAAATAATAAGTTCGAAACTAGGTTATCTTTTTTTGCAGCACTTTCACAAGAATTTATAGTCGAGGAGAAACACCGTATTATACAAATTTTGAATTTAGAGGAATAGGATGTACCAAATTAATTGATTCACCAAATTTTTATATTATATTATTTTATATTATATTAAAACATTGAGAAAATCTCATTGATGGAACAGAAAAACAACAACTGAAAATATTTTCTCTAATCGACTATGACTTCAAAATTTTAAAGTAAGAGAATAGTGGCAGAAATACTGTAACATCAGTAACTGAGAAATCACATGAGAATAGTAGTGTGATACACTTCCAATATACTGTACACTGTACAGTAAGGAATTGGGAAAATACAGTACCGGTACCGAACAAATAATTTTTTTGCAAATAAGCAATCCTGTAGTAGTTTGAAGAATACAAAATTATTTTTTCAAGAACTGAATTCCTTGATATATGACAAGCTATCACTTACTGTCAATATAGGTACTGGGAAATGAATCGAGTATGGGAATTGGAAAAAGTAAAGTACCTAACAAATTTATATTTTTTGCATATAAGACATCTTTTAGTAGTATGACGAATACAAAATTCTATTTGAATTGTGAATTTATTGATCTATGACTATGATGAACTATTACTTAATCGATGATTAATTCTGATCAATAGTACAAATAAAACAGATATTGGAAACAAGACTTTCTCCATACAATGTGAGACGTCGGTGTTTTATTGAAAAAGAGTTATAGAAGTCTATTTGCCGCTTACAGTCTGGTTGAGCAAAGAAGACATTCTGGCAAGATGGGAAAATGACTCCAGCTCGGTCAATATTGGTTCAAAAATTATTAATTTGGACTCAAATTGTAGAGCAGAAAATTTCCTGCAATTTGAGAATAAATTTATTATTTTTGAAGCAATATTAACCGAGCTGGAGTAATTTTCCCATCTTTCCAGAATGTCTTCTTTGTTTGAACAGACTAAAGCTCTCAGTTACGCCAGAGTGCAAAAACAAGGAGTCTATTCGGGTGATCTGCTTTCATCGATCAGCTGATGGGATGGACACGGCACAAGGCACGAGAAGGGCAAAGGAGTTCCTCACAGGAAAAAACAAACCAAACGAAAAAGAGAAGTTGATTTCTAATCAGAATAGCGACTACTTTCTCCATTTGCCTTTTTTCAGAAGCCGGCATCGCCCGAGTCCTTTCTAAAGAATGATAGAACTTGATCAGATGATAAACAGAAGACTTATTACAGAAAGCTGTTAAGCAAGGAAGTTATTGGCTCATTAGTGGTTGATAATATGAATGCAATGAACTTGATAAACTTTGAAGGCTTATCAAGATTGTCATAATTCTACAACTCATGAAGATTCTTATGGTTTGAGATATATTATTACTTATTATAATATGGCTATGAATATCATTATAGTGTTCTCTATAATATCATTAGAGATATATTAATATAGTATTCTATAATATTATTATAGAATTAATGTTGATTTTCTAAACAAGAAATTTTGTAGTCTACATATGCAATATTTCATGAATTTTAATAGCTAACAATAAATTGTTTGAGACTTGACAACTTTTTTTATTATTATTTGTCTTTGCATGCGGGCAGTAACTTATTTTTATATGAGGACATGCAATAAGTGTGAAAATTAATAATTAGATCGAGTTGGTAAGTGAAAATCTTAACCTACAGTAGTCAAGAATACGGTATTCTGTTTGAACTTGAAACATGAAGGAAATTTGAATTATGAAGTGAGTTCTTTAAGCATTGTGTCACTGCTCACTGTTGATTATGCAATAATATAGAATGAAACTTAACCCCATATAAAATACCATAAGAATTCAAATGTTCTAACAAGATTGAATAATGTATTTGATAATATTAATGGGCGGCAATTAAATACATAAAAATATGCATATCACTAGAGAAAACATTGTCGAATGGGGTGATATTATTCAGCAGTGATAGCAAAAAAGGAGAACTTTGTTTATCAAGTTCAAATCGATGCAAGGTACAAAATGTTGCATAAGACACTGCAATGGGAATGTCTTTATTGCGTGTTATATAGATATAAAGGCTATAAACAGATGCGAATGTTCTACTGAGTCCCATCCAAGCAGGTTCACCATGGTCCCATCCCATCCCATCACCAACTGCTTCCCATTTCTACTAAAATATTAGGTATCAAAATTTCCTGTCTAATATTAAAAAATTTAAACTAGATGAAAAAATGGTATAATGAAGCGATCACATGAGGTCGGCTTGACTGCCAGAAGTACTTGTATTGGGGTGGTCGACATTTTATGCGCGAGTCGACTTGACTAAAACTCAAAATGCCTCGACTAAAAAAACGGCCTCATCATTAAAATTATTTGTATTAGCTATTTTATTCTTATTTTTCAATGGATTTATTCAATTAATTAATTAATTTCAATTTTTCAAGATTAATTTTTTTTTCAAATTAAGGAACAAGAATCATCACTACTTTCTTTTTCATATTATTTTTCTAACCATGAAATATGAATGGCTACTGTACTAAATGACAAGATTTGACATTTATTTTCATCCTATCATATTTATATTATTTTCATCCTATAATATAGTTCATATTTTGTCATTATTATTACAAATAGCTTAATATTCCATTGTTTTTATATTATAATTATTATTTGTTGATTTATTAATTTGCTATTGAAATTATTTTTCCTGCTACATCTACATCACTACTTTGCTTGGGCGGCCTGTATAGTGGAGTGAATATGAAACTGGCAACCAGCTGGTACTGGTAGGCCTAGGCCCTTCATGGGCTTCAAGTCTTTTGCTTTCAAAATCATCAATTATTCTGATCTATTGGCAAGATTATATCAATTTTACATTTGATATAACTTATACATCAATAGATAAGCATGTTAATGGAGTGATATTTTCAGTATTGAATTAAATTGATGTATAGTATGATAGGAACCACATTAAGTTCATTTGATTTTATTTAAAAACACTGTAGAGTACTGTACGTGGAAATTATTCACTCAACCATCAACTGGTTATTTCATTACCATAGATGTAACTTTAGTATTGGAAGTTTGGAACACTCTAATGTGTAGGAATTTTTCAAACTACATTTATTTACACATTTACATATATGTACTGCACCAATACTGAAGGTTTCAAAGGTACACCTCTATTTAACTATCAACATCAATAATCATTGTGAAAATCTAATAATTATCAACATCTAAATATCACCTTCAAAACTACTGAACAAGTGAAATAGGAATTAGGCTAGGCTAAAACATCTAAATAATTTACACTTTCATCAGAGATGTTGTGGGACTTATCCATAATTTAGGTAAGTGAAAACAAATGCCCTGAGCATTGAAACTTGAGTATATTCTAAATAAACGTTTTGGATTTGACAACCTTTGTTTTCACTTACCTGAATCTAAATAATTGTAAACAGGAATCAAAATAATTTCACTACATACTACATTTATCCAAATATATACCTATTTTATATGTACTAAACCAATATTGAAGTTACTGTACATTTATGTTCAACTATATTGCAACATAAATATGCATAGAATAGTAGTGAATATCTTATAATTATTATAATTATAGTGATTGTAAAAAGAGCTCAAAATGAATTTCACATTCATCCAAAGGGAATTTTAGTTTTCCCAGAACTAATATTGAAGTTACATCTCTATTTAACTAAACTGCAACATCAATATTCATTTTAAGCACCTAATAATACACTATCAACATCTGAATAATTGTAAACAGAACTCAAACTAAAATTTCACGGTCACCTAAAGGGAATTTCTGATTTCCCAGAGCCAACAAGCCTGCCAGCTCATGAATGAGGCTTCCTTACGACATTAGGATGGTGCGTAAATCGACTCTGCGATAAGAGCAGGCTGAAGTAAGCAGAGCATAGAAGGGAGGAGGGGGACCTGCTCAAGGGGGGCCCTGCCCAAAATTTCATCCGGCGCCTGCCCAGCTCGCCCTTAGAAGGGTGCGCACCCATTCAACTAAGCTCAATAAATAGAGTTGCGTCGAATAGAACCTGCACCCCAAAAACCCTGTTACTCAACAACCTCAAAATTGACAACTTGGGAGTAGATTGGATCATAAGATCGATTAACAAAAATGTTTGCCGGTCTAACTTGATTTAGAGATCTGCAGTTTATACAAAAAAGCCTGTTTTACAACAACCTCAAATTTGCTAACTGGGAACTGGGGAGTAGATTATTTATTTATTTACAATCAGCATAAACACATAATATGGAAAAGAAAAACCAGATATAAACCCTTAATATTCCTTCCTCAATTTGAATTATCTACATATTTGATGAAAACTATTAAAAAGTCTGTCTATTCAGCTTGATTTTTAGTCTGTAAACAAAATCAAGTTACAGAAGAAAATAGCATTTCCTAACTGGGAAGTAGATTATAATATCAACTTCGGATTCAAATTTTCATTTATATTTTATTAATCCAGCTTGATTTAGAGATTTATAAACAATACCCTGGTTCACTGCGATTAGAAAAATCGACCTACATCAACTATTACATTAGTCTATGACTACAACCTTCAATTGTGATATCTATCAAGATATGAAATCACTATTTGACAAAACTCTTTATATAATAGTGGATAAGATAAGTTTAGTAAAGAATAAGAAATTTAAGAAATAAAAATAGAATATGAAATGAAAAATTTTAAAATATTGAAATGCCTATAATGGTTGAATAACAATAATAAAACTTATTGTTTTGAGTCACCAGTTTTCAACAGAGCAAAGGATGTTTTATTTATTATTCAAAGTAAAAACAGGGAATGCATCTCGAGTCACAGGTTATCAAGGGTCATGAAAGCAGTTAACAGAAATCGTAAAGCATCATACTATTTTATGGACAGATATAATGCTACAGTAATTATAAAATTTACAGCGCATTTAATTCCTATTCCAATTTTTCAAAGACCTCAGTTTTTGTTAAATAAAACTATATCTGTTGTTGATATTTTAGTTTCAAATATGTTACTCCATTTCAAATCTACAAATTAAATTGCGCATTCAACTACTGTATGATATTTTTTTTATATTTTTCATGAAGTATTAATCATCTGAAATAAAAACAGGAAATACACAAGGAACTCAGTGGTTTTGGAATATAACAATAATTATTATTATAATGTAAATACTTATATAAAGACTATTTTCATTTCATATTTGATTTAATACAGGACTTCAATAAAACTCTGGTTTACTGGAATGTTGAAGTTGTAGGCAGATGTTAAAAACAATATTGGAAAGATGATACAAAAGCCCCTTCACAAACGAGAGTAGGCAAACAGTAGAGCAGTCATGCATTCTGTTGACTAACGGCGTGGGCTAATGGAGCAAGTTAAAAAGAGTACAGCAGAAGTACAGAAGATCATGCAGTACTGTTACTAATCCACCAGACAATTATTAAAATTCGTTAAATATATATAAAAAACTATTTTGAAAGCAAAACTTATCTGAAAAGTCAAGTTCATGAAGACAGAATGTCTAGAAAAACATATAGGCGGCAACAAACTTCCTTTTCCACTAACGTGCCTTTCTTTGTTATAAGAGTATGAAGCAAGTAATTAATATTTGGAAATTTAAAATTATTCAAACAATGTAGAAGATCGATGAATTTGTAACAACAAGAATCTAAGGAGAGCAGTAAGTTATTAGAATCTAGCTAACGTGAAGATAAATAGGCCTGTTTTTTTAATTGGCTACCATCAAAGAAGATATCATAATCTAAGTTTTATAAAATTCAATAATGCTCAAATTGATGTAAATGTTATATCGCAACAAGCTACTTCCTCAATAATCGAGTTACAAGCGTTATCTTGTTTATGAACAAAATAATGGTCTATCTAATAATTTTAAAACGACATTTTATTATAACAATGATCTATTTGAACTCACTGAAAGATATTCTAATCTATTTTCCAAGGACATATTGATAGGCATGGCAAATGGATCTCCCTATGTGCAAACCAGTGTAAACAGAGGACATTTGTTTGCTATAATTATATCTTAATAAAAATTATATTGTATAAAATACTATGCAATATGATACGAATGATAAGGTCAGGAACAATGGAAAGTTATATCAAAAGCACCTAGAAAGGCCTTACTAGAACATAGTGGGAATGTCTCCTTTTTTCTAGGCCTATTATCAATGTATGTTAGTAGATAAAAAATTGAAATCACAGAATCCTTTTTATAGTTTTTTATTCGAGCTAAAAAAAATGTGTTGAAATAAAAAGCTACAAGGATACTGTAATTTCAATTCTCATTTACCGACATACATTGTGGTAATTACTCTACATTATAACATTTATAACTAAAAGAAAAACCATGTAGTATTTTGTAGTAGCCTATATTACACGTTTACCAGTATAGGTATAAAATGATTCAATTTCAACTGACAGCTGAAAGAACAAAGAACTGAAAATATATTACGCATACTGTTGAAGGATATTTTTGTTGTGGCCATGAAATCAGGAGACTGTATGGAAAGAAAGGAGATTTGTTTCTTGTCTTTAAAAATAGCTTTGTCCCTCTGTCTACACACAAAAAAATTGTCGGGACAGATCCAGACACATATATACCTATTTTTATTACATTTTCATTATTTTTAGTTTACAGTACAGTTTGATTTCACTGGCGCCGAATTTTTGGATGTATGGTTTGGGTCATGAATCAGCTTCCTAGGCTTGAATGAAGAATGAAAATAATAGTTTTCAAAATATTGTAAGGGTGGTAAACTGTATTTATTGGAATGTGTATTGAAAAATTAGTAATTGTTGGGAAATTTCTCTTAGAAAGGTACGGTATGCAAAATTCAACAAAATGTGAAAGCAGATTAACCAACAGTTTTCAAAAACTTCAGTCTCTAGAATTGGATAAAAAATTCATCAATATGATATCTACATTCAAAAATTTGATATGCATACAAAATATACCTTGCATAATACATATTACTTTGCACTTGAGAATACAAGGATAGTGAAGAGTAAATAGATACAACATAAAGCAACGATACACCGATACAACTAATTCAAGTTTTTGCTTTCAGTGAAGTACGCTATAGCTTGAAATGGAGGAATAACATCATTTTGTTGATCATTTTATGCAAGATAGAAAAAATAAAAATGTCAATTAAAAATTATCAAAATTTTGCTGCTTTCTGTTCTTGTAACAATAAGATATTTCCCAAGCTTTGGTTTCAATTTCCAACAATATTTTAATTCAATCAAGAAGATTAAGATACACACAATAACACATTACCAAATGGAACAATAGGAAACAAACATGCGTTCAAATTCTTTCAAATTCAATGATATTGTATGTAGCACAGTATATTCTTTGAAGGAAACTAGTAATGGATCTTATGATCTGGAAACAACGATTTTCGGATGAATAACTTCAAATAACTTTACAAAATAGAAGAATATTGAAACATAAAAATTTGATGCTTCAAGAATTACATCATTATTTTAACACAGGTACGGTATTCGCAATCACGCAAGGCCATAATGATTTGTAAAATCCAGAAAATTACTGAACATACATTACTTCTCACACTCACTATAATAATAAATTTATGCTAAACAATTAATTCTGATAAACACTTAATTTTCAACAAACATGACATTATACATCATACTAATTTTATTTGTATCATAGCCTATACTTTAACTTGTATTATTATCTACAATGTATTCGAAATTAGTCAAGAATGTTTTGTATATTTGACAATAAATTGAATTAAAATATCACATAGGCCTAATCTTAAGTTAGCCATATTTTTCGAAATCTGAGAACCATTTAATCTTAAATTAGCTATATTTTTCGAAATCTGAGAACTATTTAATCTTAAATTAGCCATATTTTTCGAACATTGAGAACCATTGAATTAAAAAAAAAACACAGTATTAGTTCAAAATTCAAATAGGCTACACAAATTAACCCTGTTTTTAGTATTTTTTGAGTGATTGTGAAAGTGATATTGTAGTAGTTATCAATATTGAATGAAAAGACAAGCTGTTCAACTGATTAACTAGAATTTAATTGAGTTAAACAGAGATTGATGAAGGTGTAAAAACCGAACCCGGTATTTATATTTTTTAATAAATCAGTGGTTGGACAACAAATGTCTTGCCTTTTCATTATTATTGAAAAAGTCTGAATTTTAAGCATACATAATATCAAATAATATCCACTTTGTTAATGTTAGGGCTACTAATGTAGAATAAATCAATAAATAAACACTCCATTTTTGTGAGGAAAAATGTACTCATTTCAAGGGTGTATTGATAATTTATTAATTGATGATTTCATGATATCAAATATTATATTTACACGTGAGCCAGATCATTTCAAACTTGGCGCCGTCTATAGGGTGGCTGTCGCCTATGTTGGCAACATTGCACACCTACATCCGACACCACTCATCATCTGAGAGCAGCAAATAGAGGACAAATACTCACAGCTGATGTTGCCAATGACGTCACGTGACCAGGACGGGGACCGGAAACAAACAAAAGACAAAAAACGAGATTAGTAATGTACGGTGATTGTACAGAGATTAGATAAAAACAAACAACAGAGGAATTCAAACTTACAGAAACAGCAAATAGACGACGCGGCAGAACCGGTGCTCATGGCTGGAGATTGGTGAAGCTACGCACCTGTGACGCGACGCTAGCTCCGGCGTCGCGGCGCTTTAATCGATACAACGACGACGCTCGGCCCTGCCCAACCCCTTCACACCCCCCTGAAAACAACCACCCCCAACCGGCACCCCTAGCAACCCACCTTCACTAACACAGACACACATTCAACAATTATTTTTATTGTTGCTATGACTACAAGAGCATTATTATATAGTGGAGCGCAATATTGCTATGGTTACACAGAGATTTGTTCCGCTTTAAACTGATTTGTCCCTTAAAACAGCAATCAGGGGATTGTTCCATAAAATTATATGTTCAACTTTTTTCTTGGTCTACTTTCGCAAGTTTGACGTAAATTGAGTAGGTTCGGACTCCCCACTAATTACAAAATAACTAATAACAAGTGGATTGTACAAGCGTTTGTTTCACAACATCTTAAACGAGCTTGTAAATGTTTATGAAACATGGCACAGATTTTTTTCCTAATACTATAATCTATTTTACTAATACGAACCTTGGATCTATCAACATATTTTAATAGACCCTTTTACAAATTGCAACACTGACGAGAATTACAACACCATACAATACAAACATAGATATGAATTAATTCCTACACATTTCGATATGAGGTTGAACACATGTATTCATAATATTGTTAGGGGGGGTTGTATTGTATTGGATAGTCATAGTACAGATTCAGTTCAGATTGAAGAAAAAAGAGATCACAAGGTTTTTGTAATTTAATGTTATTTTTCATCTTGCACATTAGATTAGACAAGTTCTGTAAATAAAAGGGCAAAATTGAGGCATAAGAGTTCTTCGCCCTCTCCCCACAAACCCATAAAATGGCGTAACCCACCAATAAGGGAAATTTTCTACTTAGCACTATTTTCACAAATTTTCTACTTCTATTCAGCACTATAATATAGCCTACATATAATAAAATGCAATATAAAATCACCAGAATCAGCAATAATGCTATACTAACACGATAAATTATTCGAATAACTACATAAACTCAAGAGATATAATGATTACTGGGGAATAAAATCCTGTTTTATGCATATTGAGGAGCAGACTCTAGGAATGTATCACCAACTTCTACAATAATAATCAATATCTTATGGTTTAAAAAATAGAACACAAAAAATTAATAGAATAAATCAAAGATGACTTATTTCAAAGCTAGAATAATATATTATTTTAGACTTTATAATTTATTATTATTTTATTTATATATTATTCTAAACATTTGTAATTTTATTGTATCCTATATCCTATACTTTGTCACATGCATTAAGAAATTGAATTTTTAATATCATCATGCAAATTTATTTGCACAGCTTGAGTCTTGAAGTTTAATAGATGTGTTTTTCATTGACGCAAGAGGACAATACTTGTGATACATAGTGATGTGCTGATTGAACATACGACCAGAATATGTTACAAGGGTTACTGAATATAGGTTACAGGTTCTATAAGAGCATGACTTTGAATGTCTGTAAATCTATATAGTGATCAGATAGGAGAGAGACAGTAGTAGTCATCAGCCAAGTTCTTATAATGGCTAGTTCTTTGGGGCTAGTGCCAATTAATCTGATGTGTTTTGAATTTAATAATTATTAAGAGAGTTTAATAGCTTAGATAAGTGAATTGGATTTTTTAAAATAATTCATCATAATGAAT
This sequence comes from Sogatella furcifera, assembly GCA_017141385.1. NCBI lineage: Eukaryota > Metazoa > Arthropoda > Insecta > Hemiptera > Delphacidae > Sogatella > Sogatella furcifera. Next base: position 10,800,567 of record CM029546.1, read on the forward strand.
AAAAAAGATTCTACTGAGGTATTTTAAAGCAGTGATTAAAAATCAATAGAGTTTTCAAATTAAACTTCTTTATCTAATCAATGAGCTGATATACAATACAAATTTACACAAAAATATTATGACCCGATAGTTCAGACTATGAATAATATTAGCAATACATTATTCAATATTTATGACAGGGAATGACTCAGTTTCCATTTGTTATTCTCTGATTAGTAATAATAGCACGCAGACAAAACTATTAGTGCAAACAACAGAGAATATGTTGGTGTAGCTATTCTAGTTGAAAATAATATCAATGCGTTTAAAAGTTGATTTTATAGTAGCTTGATAAGATTGGAATTTTGAGGAGGGAAAATTCATACCCTAACAAATATTATCACGACAAAACAAGAAAAAAAGAGTTGTAACTCAATTGAATGTCTTTAAACAATTTTCCAATTTTTTATATCAAGTATAGTCTGGTCGAGTAAAGAAAGCAATCTGGCAAGATGGGAAAATGACTTCAGCTCGGTCAATATTGGTTCAAAAATTATAAATTTATTCTCAAATTCAGGAAACATTCTGCGATTAAACATGAGATCAAATCAATTATTTTTGATCTCAAATCAGACTTCAGCTCGGTCAATATTGGTTCAAAAATTATAAATTTATTCTCAAACTCAGGAAACATTCTGCGATTAAACATGAGATCAAATCAATTATTTTTGAACCAATATCGACCGAGCTGAAGTAATTTTCCCATCTTGCCAGATTGCCTTCTTTGCTACAACAAACTACAACACTAGATCATCACTTACAGCAGAAATCGTAGAATGTGTGAACGCTAATGTCTAGTAAGAAACTAAATAATTGTATGTTTTGTTATGTGTTATATTTTCATTATCAACTAAACAAACATCAACTCTTTCCAATGCAACAACAAATATTTTGTAAAGATAAGGTTCTAATACACAAAACTTACTATCTTGTTAAATAAACTTACTAACTTTATATAAAAACTCCTAATATTGAATCAAGATAGTTCCAAAACTCACAAGATCCATCCAAAGATTCCAGTAGGCCTACACCTTCACAAACTTCTTCCAAACATAATACCAGAGGTCTTCTCAATCTAGACGACATATCAACTCATGAAAGTATGCTGTTAACTGCCACCTCTTTCGACAGGTAGTGCCAATATTCGGCTATCTAAACCACGGGCCAGATAGGCTTCCAATGAGGAAACAGTGATAACTCTATGCGGATATCAATGTTTCATGTGACGTCGAAAAGGCCAATCACAATATTATCTGTATAGGCTACAAATATATTAACAATTATCATTCATCAATAAAAACAGTAAATTCAGAAATTATTAATGAACGTTGCTTGTACTAGGACCTAGTTGATCGGATAAGATAGTACTTTGATTATCGAAATAAATTTCTGGAAGTCCCATAAATCTGGAAAAGATTCCAAATCTAAGTCTTTTAGACTTACTGGACTTCAGCACGGTTTATTGTGCAACAAAATTTCAAGTCTATGTACTGTTGTACGTCAGACTTTTCTTTCTTTTATAGGACTCTGATCAACGTCAAAATTAATTGAAACTGTTCTTGAATATCACTTTTAAATGTTGGTTTAGTTTTCGAATCGCAAAAATTCAGATTATATTTTCCTCAATAAAGTTAATATACTTCCTATTTAGAGGATAGTTTCTATGGGTGGGAAGAAAAGTAACTGCTACTACATACAATATAATCCAGTATAATCATTATTCCTGATATTTGTATTGCTCCTGGTAAAATGAATATTCGTCATTATTTCTGAGTTTAGTTTTTATTTACAATAAATAACTACATGGAGAACAGCACACTTTATAATTTTCTTTATGATTCATTCTCTTCATGGAAAAGAGAAAGAATGTCTTCATGAATTATATCAAATATAAAGCAAGCTAAATCCACTATTTATTATTTCGCTCAAGGATTTTTAAGATATTTGAAAATCAGTATTATAGTAATTATTGGGATCGAATAATTATGATCCTCTATCTAAGGATGGAAAATAATGAGATCCACTAAAAACAACTGAGAGCTTCTATCAACTAGATATTTAGATAAATCAGAATCTCCTGGTAATAACCAAGTTCGTCTGTCTGCCAGGGCCACATTCCTATTATCAAAAATACAATGAACTTTTTAAACAGTAGATGTGTATGCAGATGAGAAAAGTCAACGACTGTTTTTGATTTGAAAACAAAAAAGCGTTCAACACCGCCGAATAGACCGACAAAGAAAGGAAACAAAAAATCTGTTATGCGGTTCGAGTGAGGTGCCATCAACGATTGGTATTCAACTCGACTCGCCAAACAAACTTACAACGAAATAGTTGATGTTGAGACAGTATCAGGTTCATTTTAAAAAAATATTTCAACTAAACCATAAAAAGTGCAATCTTCGAGGATGGATTACTAAAAAAAAAAAAATTTTAGTGAACTCATAATACACGAAATTTCATTTATAGAAATTATCAATGTTCTCAGTGAACCCTATTGGGGACAGGATAGAGGTTCAATAACCTACACTCAAAATTTGAGTTGAACCTAATACATCAGTCTGTATTTAAGGCCTATTCATAGTAAGAATGTGCTACACTATTTTTATAAAAAGAAACAATTATCGAACTACAGTACATTAAAATACAGTAGATTCAATCAATGTAGAATAGAAAATTAAACATCTATTGACATTCTTTGGAGAGTTAATGAAAATACTGTAATTTATTTTCATTTCCATCGAGTATTTTGAAATTGATTACCTACTCAAAAAAATCGGTTAACGATATTATGATTTCCATGCATCTTAAAAAATTCTCAAGGTATCTTCAGAGTATAGTATTTAAAAGTGTTTATAGTTCATAGTGTTTTTGGTGTTTAGTCTTGGTGAGTCTTTAGTGTTTATAGTGTTTTAGAGTATGAGTGTCTGTTATATGCTTATTCTGAACCGTTGCATGCTCATTGGAAATAGAGTTGAACGCATAAAAATAGTTCAATGAGACTTGACTTAACGTTGCCAATTCAGCTGATTATAATAAATTAATTTATGTTTACAACTGCTCCAGTTTCCATTAGTTTGGACTATTTGCATGTGTTCTACTTTATTTGGCTATCATTTAGAATGTATTGCAGATTATGTTACACATTGTTATAAGTTCCATAAAATAAGTCTGCCAACCTCGATAACAACCAAGACATTCTAATTTATTTTTCAATGAATTTATAGAAATCAAGTAGTATGGCCCAATCTCAAGACAGGAGAGGAGAACATGCAAATCACAAGGGTCCAGCTACCAATCAAGGGACAAGCACGAATTTGCCTGTAATCAACAGTTCTAATCTTGCATGACTCAACACACTAAGAACAGAAATAATAGACCGCTAAATTAGAGCCCCGTTAATTTTAGAATTATAATGAGAGCCCTCAAACATAAATTTGTACTTTCATAGCAAACCGTGGATTTCCCAGGTTCAATTCATCATTTTGATAATATCTAACGAGACTCAAATTGTTGCGTTCTAGCACAGGCTGGAATGGACAAAAGTGGGCTGATGATGGAACCCTCCTTTGTATAAGCCAATGAAATCAAGGATCAGCCTTTTTGGGGTTGGAAATAATGTAGAAACAGTTAGAATCTGTACCGCAAAGCTGATTCTCATACTCTGAGTCACGAATGGGGTTTCATCCAGTTTTTATTATGCCTATAGATTATTTAGGATTCTTCCACTACTTCATCGTAAAACCACATTCATTACTGAAAGAGCCAAGTCAAACTAAACAAGAACGTATGGAAATTATGCTTCAACAAATTTGTCAATAACATGAAGATAATATAGACAATATAACAATATATCATTTGGCAATTTATTCATTCAATTGGAATCATAACTTTCATTAACTTGAAATAATAGCCTTGAGTCCCATGAATATTTCAACTTCTGCATAATTAAATACCTAATATCCTATAGAATTAGGATTTAATCCGTATTATTTGAGCTCTGCTTAGCAAGAAGATTCTCATAATTATTGTTGAACTTGTAGAACATAAGGGGAGTTTGATCTTATCTTACTTATAATGAAAGATTTAATTCAGGGAGGATTACTAAGGTAATCCATACAAGAGATGCAACAGATTTTAAGGGAGATTACTTGATTAAGCCAATTTCTTATCATCAAGTCAATCAATTATTATTCAATTGGAACATGTTACAGTAAAAATATATTCATAGAAATGTAATCAAAATACTAGGTGTATTTATGGCAATAGATCATAAACTAGACAGAAGGATATGTAGGGTACTGTTTCAATGTTCAATTTGAAGATCGAAATAAAAATACTATCAATTTCAATTTAATTCAATTCATATCATTGCCCAAGCACAAGCCAATGGTCTCGTGTGGGCTACACCCTCAGACAAACAAAACAAATTTAATAAATTAATTCAATGTATTCATCTTGACTGAAACAGCTCAAGCGTATTTTCTAGTCGAGTATAAAAGTACCATACAAGCCAAATAAAATGTGCGTCCAAAAGAATATCAGGTCATGACGACCTTGCAGAAGCAAGCGACCAGGCTGCGACAATGACTTGAGAAGAAGAAAAAAGCCAAAGGACACAATAAAAAAATAAACTGAGAAATCCAACCAAGGCAAATGCATTCTAATGATTTTTGCCGTTCCAATTTTTTCACAGATCGGCTATTGAATATTGAAATGAATTAAGAGCTGTGATTAAAGCATTTTTAAGCGAATGTTTGTTTATTCCACACATTAGAAGTAAAATATGAACGTAAATTATCAAAAAATTAATGAATATCAAGATTAAATCACCCATACACTGATGAATTTTATCTAATCTCATGATTAAATCCTATTCGATTGCCAAAATTCGCAACCAAAAATGCAATATAAAAACAATTAATAGACAGGTTAAAGCTAAAAAATAAATTTTCTTTAGAGTTGATTTCAATTTAAATATTATAAGTCAAATAATTAAAAATAAATAATATCATTATAGTCATAAGTTTTTATTGATCACGTTATAAATAAATAAATTTTATTCACTTGAAATTATGAATAAAAATAAAATTAATAATTATAATTAAAATGGTTGAAATCATTGATATTGATAATAAAATAAAGATTCAATAAATAAGTACAAATTACAGTAGAGAATTACAATATTATTCCAACATGACTATAAGAAATCCAATAAACAAAACAACTCTTGTATTCTAATGGGCATATATTGAGTTCATAAAACGCCCCAATAACTCATACAGACAGCTTTTCACCAAGGAGAAAATTAGTCAACAATAATGAAGCCCACGTAATATTACAATATTGTGTTGCCTGGAAGTTTGAATCAAAGTAACAATTTATAATTCACAAGAAACTTGCATTTTCTATGTAAACATGAAACGTACGAAGATTTGAACATATCACTGTGTTTTAGTTGCTCGTTATATTCCATGTTTAAACCTGGATAAAAACAACCTACTCAATAAGTTCAACCACTTCAGTTTTTATTTTCGCTTGCACATCCGCTGGTCATATAAACCCACGCGAAAATACCTAAACAATGTAAGACAGTCACAGTGCCTGGCAAAAATAAAACATTTGGAATACAATACAAGTGTTTTTGGAAAGTTACATAGTTGTCTGTTTTTCCAACTCAGCACAATGAGAAATTTATTTGACATTTTTCATCTTCAGACATCAATGATAATGCCTAGGGAGAAATGATCAAATTGAATGAGTTACATTGAATTTATTGTCAGCATTAATCATGGAACAGCTATTTTTGTTGAGGAATTTTCCCAGTGAATATTAGAGGTAGAGGGGATGTAGTATAAGAAGATACAAAAATAATCATAATATTGAAACAATACAGGCATAAACAAAAAGGTTGAAACGATAAAAAGTGATGGTGTAACAACCGAAACCGGTAACTCGATTTTCTAATAAATCAGTGGTTTGACAACATCAGATCTTGCCTTGTTTTGTCATCTTGTCTTATACTACCACAATATCACCTTCACAACTACTCAAAGAAGGATAGAAACTAGAAAGTGATGTAAAACAATAGGGCAATGACTTGTTGGAAGATAGTGAATAAATTGAAATAGGAAACCATTAAAAAATCAAAGCATGATTGTCATAATTAATAACCTATAGGTCTACCGAGGAAAATAGAAAATTATCTGGTTTGAATAAACCATAAACCTATACACTGAGTTAAATTATAATACTAAATTCATATAAATCATGGTATTCAACCAGAATATTCAATAGCAAAAATATACAGGAATGGATTTGAATTGCAATAATCTATTCCCATTTCAGCAAATAAAATGTCGTTCTCATTCCTAGTAACCTATGATAATCAAATAACATTATGCGACAGAAATGCGTAAGCTCTATTTGGTGGAAATGTCATCATAAAAAGGGAATTAAGTTGTTGGGATCGTTCCAAAATGGCGAAAAGCTCTTGCCCTTTCAGGAGAGCCATACATTCGACTTTTCAGGTAACAAAATAACACCAGTATCGATTACAGTGGTCTTTACAGGCTGGTTTACGAAGTTTGCTTGAGATACGTCTGCCTATTTCAAGTGTGGATTGGCATGGTATGATTCAATTTAAACCGATTTATATTCTATTTGAATTAAATTACATTCAAGAACTAATGTGATGAACTGAATCATAAGCATGAACTAATTTGTTCGTTCATCTAAAGAATGAAATACAAATTTCTTGTTAGAGACGAACCATCCAAAAACTAAGCAATTTTGTTAGACAGCATAGACGAAGTTCGAAGTATACTAAAATGTTATAGTATTTGATACAAGTTATCCTAATTATGCTCAAGAATATTGTTGTTTAATCTTTGAGTAAAATTAAATATGGATGAAGACGGAAACCCCATCAAGATAACAATAAATCCAATAACGTTATCTAAATTTACTCTCAATAGAGAAATTAAAAAGGACTTTATGTTTATGAGATAAATTCTTCAATCATCTTTAAAATTCGATTCAATGATTAAACGTTGAACGTTGGTTGTTCTAACTCTTCACATTCATTTTTTGCTAGTAACCTTATTGAAACAAGTTGATTAAAGAATATGAACTGATTTTCTAGTTTTGGAAGATAATTTCAATTTTATCCAAGTGCTAACTTAGATTTCATGCCATGATGTCAAGCGATATTTTAGTATTCATATAACTTTCTTACATTCAACTATCATTCAAATAACTAAATTGACATATAAACAAATAACAATTCAACTGAGTTGTTGTCGATGCTGTAGAATCGTTCCATTATGAAATAAAACAGACTGATATGGTCAATTCTACAGTTTATGTTTGGTACAGATCCATGATTTTGTGGCCACACAGGTCACATTTTCAAATAAACGTTAAAATTGACAATAAATACCAGTTTGTTTTATTCCATTAACTAAATCAACCTAGAATCACAGTGACTGATCATCCCAACTGATTGAACATAAATAAATACGTTTATTAATGGAGACAACAGAATATATTGGAGAATATATATGGGGACAAAATAATACTATCTATCTGATTGAAATAAATGAAAAATATAAAATTCTAGTCAAGTATTGATGTTTTCAAACTACAAAAAACTTTCTGCAGGTGATGTAATGTGCAGGATGCATTGGAAGTATAATCAACAGGTGACAATCAAATAGCAGACGTACAATATTACCTCTAATAATAGATAGGGGTGTGTCTTGACTATTCTGAAGAAGAAACATTTTTGTCAAGACTAGTTAAACATTTACGACTAGAAAAGAAGACACAGAACAAATTTCAAGCAGAAGATACCATCTCTAACACTGGAACGATGTCGCTTGGAAACAAATAGATAGTACTTGACTGCAATCAGCTCAAAGCATTTGGTTTAATCGCTGAGAACAAAAAGTCTCTAAACCAGAAAGGACAAATGAAGCTTCGAGCTCGATAAACGTTGCTATACTGACGCCAGTTCTCAAACCCAAAGTCTCACCAACTAGAAAAGTCAAGCGGTAAAATTTATTTATTATTCAAGGCTTCGACTTCCAGTAAAATCATAATGTACTTTACTGCCGGCAATTTCCCTCACATCAGAATTTAGTGAATCTGCATGTAAATTAGTATTCCTACAGTATGAAACCTGTCGATATTACTCCAAGTAACTTTTGCAATGAAGGTAGGAACAGGCAAGAATAATCAATATCATTCATTTAGTATGTATCGAATTAATTAATGTTAGTTGTTAGGAACCGGGGAGAAATACAGGGTGTTTCAGGAGGAATGTGCAATACTTCTCAGGCTGATTCCTTACACCAAGTAGACAAAAAAGTTCCATGGGACCAACCCCCAAAAACGCTTTGTTACTGAGATAACAATGGCGGAAAATTGAGATTTTTCAAAATATATTAATTTTTCTAATTTTTTAGAGACTTGAGTGAGGTTCTAAAATAATCAATTCCTATGTAAAATTAGCTGAGGAATTCAATGAAACCAGTTCCAAGTTGTAACTTTAACGGTTATTGATAAATTGGAAAAATATATTAGAAAACGCCATTTTTCAACAATAAGGGTTATAACTGGATAAAGAAACATAAAATTGTATTTTTCATTAATAGAAGTTGAAGAGAGTCGGATTCGAAAGAAAAAGTTAAATGGTGGCGAAAATTGACAAAACATAGCATAAGTGATTAATTTGTGTTTAGTAGCGATTTTTGATAGCTATTTCTGAGATTTGGGTAAGATTTACACAATCGCCGCCATTCAATTTTTTCTTTAGAATCCGAATCTCTTCAACTTACATTAATAAAAAATACAATTTTATGATTCCTTATCCAGTTCTAACCCTAATTGTTGAAAAATGGCGTTTTCTAGCATGATTCGAATTATCTCAATAACCGTTAAAATTACAACTTGGAACTGATTTCATTGAATTCCTCAGCTAATTTTACATAGGAATTGATTATTTTAGAACCTCACTTAAGTCTCTAAAAATTTAGAAAAATCAATATATTTTGAAAAATCTCAATTTTCCGCTATTGTTATCTCAGTAACAAAGCGTTTTTGGGGGTTGGTCCTATGGAACGTTTTTGTCTACTTGGTGTAAGGAATCAGCCTGAGAAGTATTGTACATTCCTCCTGAAACACCCTGTATATAGTATGAAGGAGAAAGAAAGTGAGGTAGTGGAACGTATTTCTACTCCTACAACAGAGCATAAATATTGTTATTGATTAAATTAATGCAACAAAATTTATTATTTATGTAAAAGCATAATCAAATTCAAACTTCCTTGGACGTAATTCAGTATAAAAATCATCTAAGTTCGAAAGTGCTTTGGAAACAATTTAGCGGCAGGGACGGCATCCGGCTACATGAGAAGAGTAATTTTTCTTGAACTACAACTTGCATCATTAAGGCTGAGGCCGCACTGCCGGTGGGTAGAGCCTGGAGGGTGGAGGGTAGTTGGTAAATCTATAGAACATACACACCATCCACAGTAATACATCGTATGAATGGTATGTGTTCAGCTGCCATCTTGAAATTCTTAAATATGGACAACATAACCTCAAAAAACAGAATGACGTCATACCATTCATACGATGTATTACTGTGGATGGTATGTATGTTCTATAGATTTAGCAACTACCCTCCACCCTCCAGGCTCTACCCACCGGCAGTGCGGCCTCAGCCTACAGTTAAAAAATTATGCATCATACACAAATTAATTATTTTTACTATTAACCGATAACATTTATTTATTTATTACAATATTGTCATGTTTACATAACCGTTTTCTAATGATACAAGAAAGAAGAACAGGCTTAAGCCCTTTCTATCTCTTCCCTAATTTTGAATTAGAATATTGTCCAAAATAATAGGTTTGCACTTGAACACTTTAACACAGTAGATAGGTACTTTGATCCCAAAATAATTTCCAAGGAATTTTTAATTTTAAATGTTGACACATGAAATTAATCAAATAAATTCACTGTAATTTAATAAGCTAAAAGCTTAAAAACATCAAGTATTTCAAAAATTTTTAGCAATAATAAAACACAAAATTACTCTTATGTAACATATTATCAATATTACAACTATTAACTATTTCCTGAATAAATCATCGTCTGAGTTATTAGAGTGTTGTTTATACAGGCTTGTTCCCATATTTGAAAACCTATAAAATATTTGCCCAAAAAAGATCTTGAAATTTCATCGCATTCATCATCCACTAACACTGATCTCAGAGGATACAAAGGAAAACCTTTTGTGTAGCGATTTTCACTTCGTTCCACCAATTTTCATCCAGACTAGTCGACGTCAGTTTTTCCACATTTTCAAAGAAGACCTTGAGAGAAAAGGCCGATGGAAGAATGAGTTTGTTCAGCTACATCTATTCCAAGTGGACCAAGTGTTGCTAGAAATTTGTCGATAATAGAGGAGTGAGGAGTGTAAAATGAGAACGCTCATTCAATTTCACAGATCACACAAACTAGTTCCCTATTAGATTCCAAAATAATGAGAAATATAATACTCTGTACAAAACAAAATCCGTTGAGAGAAAATGAAAATTAGAAATTGAGAATTTCGAACAGGGTCTGATACTGAATTACAGTTTTCACAACAAATTTATTAGCTCATAACTAGGCTACCTTCATTCATTGTGATGGATTTATATTTATATTCTTTATTTGTCAAGAGTAGTTAGATCATACTTGACAATTGTCATATAATTAATAGAAATAACAATATACAAATGATTTTTACAATAACGTGATGAAACACACAGATTTTATCAATTCAAATGACAGTCCACTTCGAGTTCATAAAAATGGTTTTTATGAGTTTTATGGTTTTTAATCTGAATTCGGTACTCTAAAGGCGGGTTTATACGATGCCAATTGACTTCTGAAACCTACAGCTGATAATAAAAAAAAAAAAATGATGTAAAGTATCTATTGTATCTTTTTATTTTAAAACTATAATCTAGGCACAGCTAAGTCATAACCATCTATCAATTCTCAGACCTTAATGTACAAAGCAAGATGGCGGCAATATGGGCCTAGCCAAGCGTAATAGCAATAGTTGAAGTTGCTATTCTTTAGAAGTAATAAGACATAAATAGCATATTTTTTATTGTTAATCATTATGATATTACAATATAATCAATATCCAATACAAAAATAATAATCATTACAATATGATGGACTTCAAACTAGAATCTGATTTATTATTCTATGTGAAAAATAGAAATTCAAGACACTCAAATTCCAATCAGTTTTTCCAACATGTTTGTAGCCTACTTCACTTGCTGCTCATTTCAACTTTCTTCCGTCTCTGAACCTTTCCCCCAATATTTTCAGTTTTTTTCCTTTGGCTTGCAAGTTTGAGACATCTTATTGTCTTCTTCACACTTCAGTATCTATTCAAAAAATGTAAATTCAACTTCTCAAAACTTGTTTTTAGAGTGTTATTTAAGCTTTTAGTTGCGTATTTTTACCATTGCTTTACATATCTCAGATTTAAACTTTAAGAAAAAATATAATTAGTCCGGCGTTGTAGGCCTACCGTATTGTAGGCTATAGTCACAAATTAAGCACTGTTTGTAACCTAATCATTTGATATTTTGAAGCTAACTGGTACACAAGGCAGATCACTGATTCCATTAATTATTGTCTTTCACTTTTACAAAAAGCACATAGGAGCCTAGTTTGTTGGAATTGAAGGAAATGCATCACTTCTCTTGGCACTCCAATGTTTTTCTCGTAGCACTCCAATTAGTTAATCGTCTATGACAAGAAAAATGTCTTTCTTGATAATAAAACGGTCTTCAAAATGATTAATACAAACTATCGAACTGTCTTTCAGTTCAAAATTTTGATAAAAACTTTTCTAACCAATATGTCCATTGAGAGTTTGTTTTCAGGAAACGTGAAAATATAAATATTAATTGAATTACCATACATGGATATTCACAATCATAAACACAACACAGACGACCCATTTGTAATAAATTATCATATTCTCAATAAAATATGCCATATTTTTTAACATAAAACAAGACGAATCGTAAGTGTAATCCATTGTCAACTTAGTAAACATTCAGTAGGCCTGCTTATGAAATGTTGCAAAAATTATTTTATAATAAAACATATGATTTTTTTTTGTCAACATAACCAAAACGCTATGAAATCATGAATTTGGAGTAGGGCAATTACGTCCGCCATTTTCCATACAATCGATAGCTACATTAAGGTCTGAGAATTGATAGATGGTTATGGCTAAGTGAAAACTCTAATTGACAACATCAGCTGTTGGAGCGCACTAGAAGTAGTCTTCTGATAATTTTCTCGCCAATTGGCATCGTGTAAACCCGGCATAAAAGACCTACCTCAATCTATTTCAAGTAGATAATGTTTAATCTAGTTTAAAATGATAATAATTTGAGTTTTATAATTTATCAATAAAACAGCGAATTAGATGACTTAGGTATTAGAGTATCTCTTAGTAGAGATAGCTCTCAACAAAATTTAAATCGATTTTCAGGACACAAATGAAGCCTAATGGAGGAGACATTAATCAGGCACACCCTGGGGACACTTTCCAGGCCAGCTTTTTAATAATTCAAACCCTGAAGCACTCTTGTTTGAAGCTGGCCTGTCCGAATGCGGCATGAAATAAAGCCATGGAGTGTATTATGAGTGGGTTGTTATCGTTATCAGCAAACAGTAGTCCGTTCAAAACTGAGAACATATTCATTTCAACTAGATAAAATTCGAACTTATTATGATCTATCTATGATTTTTCTACAGCTTAACCTGCATTAGCTATATAGCTATAGCCTATATAAGATTTGAGTTACCTTCTACTATATTTTATTCGTATTTACATCTCTGTGTTTCTCGACTTGGTTAAATTAAGCGTTTGGTGAAGAGACAGAGAAACTACTTTTTCCAATTGCTTGACATAAGAGAGGTAAAAATTATAAACTAAGCATGAAACAATTTTTATTATTAAAAAATGGAGTTGATCTGTAATTATAAGAACTGAAGCATAAATCCTTGTTTCTTGTGAAACTGGATGTCTTGAAAAGAACTAGAGAAAATGCAACTCAATGAGTTTTGAATAATTTTGGAAATCTTCAAGTAGACAGAAATTCAATTTGACAATGGTAATTGGCATAATGCTGCAAGCTGACAATTGCAATATTCTTAGTGCTTGACATATTAAATCCTACAGAAAACGATGTGAGGCAAAAATCCAAATAAAAAAATTACTTGAACCCACTATTAGTTAACGAAGTATATCTTTTACACGAAATTCCTTCAGTATTTACTCATAACTAAATCTGGTTGATGGTTATTCTGTTAAGTTCTGTTCAAAGTACATTACATCAGCATTGTCAATATTAGTCAAGCAAAATTGCATAAGTTTAAACTTGGTTGATACTTCAAACCTTACTGTTGGTTCACGTTCACTTAACGAATTAAAATAAATGATAGTCTTGATTTTACGGGTTTCAATCTTGAATGTTTTGATATTAGACGCCAAATAGCGTGTGTATCAATAATCGATTTATCCAGCAGTGAATAAACTATTTCAACTAGAGTACCACAATAATTTAGTGATTAATCTCTAAACTGAACATCATATCACAGTAAGATAAAAATAAAAGAGAAGGCTATCATTGAAACAATTCCATCCATAAATCAAGGAGGCGTGCACAAAACTCACTCACCTAGAGGCTCGGTAACCAACTCTATTGATTCACTAGACATAATGTATGATTCGCAATGACTACATACTGCACACTAAAACAACACGGGTAGAATAGATAGAACAACAGTGGCACATCTGTGTAAATGTAAACCGGGTGCGGACAAAAGAGAACACACGCACGCACACAAACACGAGCGAGCGCGCGAATCAACACCGCACTACTGACACGGATCTTCTGCGACCACATAATGCCATAAATGGTTTGTATTCGGTGGTCGCTGTTCCCGACAGACAGGGCAGCCGCAGCGGCAGACCTGAACTGAGTTGGTTTCGCTCTGTAGTTCGACCAAGTATAGCACACAAGTATAGACTGTCCAAGCAAAGAATACCCACTGGCAAGATGGGAGAATGACTTTAGCTCGCTCGATATTGGTTTCAATGTTATCAATTTGATATCAAATTGCAGGAAACAATTTGATCTACTATTAAGACCACATTTATAATTCTTGAACAAATATTGACCAAGCTGGAGTGATTTTCCCATTTTGCCAGAGGCTCTTCTTTGCATGGACAGTCTATAACCTGATCAAACTTAGTAGGTATGGTCTTGTCGAGCAAAGAGGACATTCTGGCACTATGGAAAAATTACTCCAGCTCGGTCAATATTGGTTCAAAAATTATAAATTTGATCTCAAATTATGAGTAACATTCTGTTTTTAGAAGCATTCTGAAATTTATAATTTTTGAACCAATATTGACCGAGCTGGAGTCATTTTATAATCTGACCAGAATGTCTTCTTTGTTTCGACAGACTATAACATGATTAAACTTGGCTGTTACAACACTTGCAGCTGAGTCTTGGAGATCATGATCATCTTCTCCTTGCCTACTAGGAGCAACTACAGAGACTGTATAAACACAGTGTGGTCATTAGTATGAAACGCTTCATAACAGTAGGCTGGGATAAAAATCATCCTGCCAGCCACCATACATTTGCCAAGCTTGCAAATTCTGATGAAATTTAACAGTAATATTTAGAATATTCTGTCATCTGTCAAACGTTTTCCAAGTGAAAGGACATTAAAAATCAATTATCTGAAATTGAAAATTGTCTCTTCATTCAACTAGGTTATTTACTCTGGTTATTAACTCTTTACTTCTGGAATATTTTCTAATCTGTAAAACGTTTGGAACGACATTGAAAATCTCTTTACTTCTAGCATCACTTTGAATTATTCAATTCGATTGAAAATAGCACTGGCAAAGTGGCATAGGCGAATTTTAGGTTGGATATTTTCAACTTCTACCTTCAACAGATGTCTTTTTAATCTAAATAGTACTTGACTTGGCAAAAGAATGGCGGATTTGAAAGAGCTGACCAATCAAAAGTGAAACATTCAATATCCATACTATGATTATAGTCTCTATGGGTGCAACCTAATAGGGGGTTGATAGAAGCATTGGGCTCTCCAGAAAAAAAATCAAAGAGAAATTCTCATTGAAGACTAAAGCGTTGAGAAAATGTATCTACCCATCAATTTTGTACAGCGCTCGAACGTGGTCACTGACAGTTCAACTAGACAAGAGACTGGAGGCAACGCCGACGAGCATGGCTAGGAGTATTCTTGGTCTGCGCCCGTGCCAGAGAATAAGGGTCACCAAAATTTCAAGGCATTTCGAAGTGGAGTATCTTTGAAGAGAAGCGCACCTCACCAAGAGTAGAGATGGGCCTGCCACGTGTCAAAAATGTCAGCAGAGCGGGGGGAAAAGATCTGCACAGAATGGATACCGCCCGACTGCATCAGAGGAAGGGGACGTCCAGTTTACCGATGGAGACACGACATGTCACAGCGCGTAGGGGACATGTGGCTCACCATAGCGAGAGATAGAGAAAGATGGAAGACAATAATCTACAAATTATAACAACAGTAATGTATGTTCGAAAAACAGCTAATTCATTAATTTAAACGCGCAACCAATATGACTTAATATTAAGAAAATAATAAATATTGACAAATTTCACTTTAATAAAATAATGTATAGGTACTTTAGATACGGTATTATGCATACAGTAATTTGTAGTACATTCTGTATATAAAGTAGGGTACATACTTATTATTAGGCTAAAAAGAAAGATGACAAATCTATTCTTTCTCTTATTACGAATAAATTTTACAGATATTGGATTAGATTAGATTTCTTCATTCATATAGATAACAACAAAACAGCTTAGTTTCTGAATTTATTCGTTTCAGTGAATTGTAATTGAATCAAGCAAGCAAATATATTGAAGAAATGAATAAGTATAACTGAGTGTTACATAAATTTCAATAAAACTCTATTATTATTCAAGAAAAGGGATACAAGTTAACGCGAAAATTATAAAAATCTTACCATCATTTTTAATTTATTCAATGATTATTATATTATACACAGGTTAGTTCAATTCAAAAAGCTAGCAAAAACAGCTCTTCACCAAAACTGCTGCATTCAAAACTGCTCATCTACCAATTTATACAACAGCCCAAAACAAGGTTAAATAGATCATTTTACTTAATCATACAATATGTAATTTGCAATCATTCTCTATAAGGATTAGATTATCTAGATGAAAAAGCTAAGATTTGGACATGAAGATGTCTATTTTTGGATAAGGATAGACATATTCATGTCCTAATGGCCTAATGGACTGAGATTCAACTAGAAAGCCTATTGGTATAGTCTGTCTAAGCAAATAAGACATTCTAAAAAAATGGGAAAATCACTCCAACTCGGTCAATATAAGTTCAAAAATTACATATAAATTTGGTCTAAAATTGTAGAAAACATTCTGCTCTGCAATTTAAAATAAAATTTATAACTTTTGAACGAATATTGACCGAAATGGAGTCATTTTCCCATCATTGTCAGAATGTCTTCTTTGCTTGGACAGACTATAGCCTACATGTTCAATAAGAATGAATGATATGACTTGTCGAGCTGTCAGTAGGTGGATCAAATATTCGTGACCCACAGCCACTACAAACGCATTTTTGGTGGAATTGGTCGCGCATTTATAGCCCAAATTTGGCAAGTCCCTATTTAAAAATATGGATTTAATATTAACGCACACTGGTATGACCAAGACCACGAGCAGTTTTCCCTACCATCACTATATTTGAAATTTGATTCTAAAGTGGGACTTTTTGGAGTTATTAATGCATTTTTGTTCTCAAATTTTGCAGAATTAAATTATCTATTATTCAATATAAAAAACGCATTGATGACTTTACTAAAATTTCATTTAGAATCAAATTTTGAATAGAGTGATAGTGGGGAAAATTGAAAAAGTGATTTTTTATGTTTTTCAATTGTGAATAAATCTAGCCTTATCAGCTTGCATTCATGATTTCCACATATCAAATGATAGAGGAGCTTATGCTCTACAATTTAAGCCCAAATACAAATTTTTACTATCAACGGCTTCCAAGATAGACACAAATAGTAGCCTTTTTCCCGGTATATGTGAATGAACTCAAAGTACTCAAGGTCGTAAAATTCTTCAATTTTGATCAAATTTAACAAATGATATATGCATTTGAACCGCCTTGATGAGCTGAAAACAATGAGCTATAGTTTGTTGAGATCCATTGAATTTTACGAATGTTACTGGTGTCCTTAATTTATTATCCTTAAAGAGTCCTTCTAACTGGAAATAGCCTGAATTGAGGACGGTATGGTGGGTATTATATTGAGATATGATCTAACAAAAAATATTCTGGTAGAAAACTCCAATACAAGGATAAAGAGATTTATTTTGGTCATTATTGTTCGAAATATTGTATTTTTTGTTGTACAAGGAAATATGTTAAGAACTCTAGCACAAAAAATATACAAGATAGAAAGTTATATTTGGTCTTGAATAGTAGTATAGTAGAGAATAAAATTATCCCCAGAAGGATTTTGAATTTTACATTTCTAGTGAAACGTACAGAAGATATAAGCAATCAAAAATTGAAAATTGTCAAATTTCAATTTTTCTCGAAAAATACAGCATTTTAAAAAATTCATAACTCGGTTGTCGCTTATCACAGAGGGTTGGATTTGATATCAATCGCCCAAGAATTTTATTTACTAAAACATTGTAATTACAAATTTTTCTGTCCGACGCTTGGTTTTGACGTGAGTTGCAAAAAACTAGAAAATGAACAAATTTTCCGTGGTTTTTTGGGCACCCTGTATTACGCGCCACTCAGAAAGCGTCGCAAACTCATTTTAAACTTATTTGGGATGTCCACAGTGGTTTAAGATCATTTCCAGCCATCCATCATTTTTTAGGAGCTAGGCCCTTTTTTTAGTCTAATTTGCCTGGGCTAATATGATAAGTCTGTATAATAATACGTTATTCAAAAAAGTTATTAACATTCCGGTGTAAACGTGGCATAACAGATGATGTCAAGCATCTATATTGTCCCTTGATTTCAAAGACATCATCTAGGCATAGCTCAATTACAAGTCTAATTGATACCATCAGCTGTTGGAGCGTAGAAGGAGCAGATGAAGCTTGCATCAGCAACACCAAGCGGTGGCTTCCCCATGTGTATCGAGTTATGAAATAGAGGCCTTCAGTTCTCTGTGTAAAAAGGATGCAGCCTTGTTATATTTTTCCAATAAAATTCTAGATCCAGATTATGATGACTATTGACATTGCCAAACACATTGATCTTCACTTTAAAATAAGTTTGGGAGAAGGTAATATTTTACGTAAAAATAGATCCTCAAATCCATATTCTATATGCTTCATTCAACAAAAATTTTACAACATTACCCACTGAAATGTAGGCTATTATAGTTTACGCAAGACATGCCATTACAATGTGAAGAACGTCTACTTCAATACCAGGGAAATCAGTTAGGTATTCCTAGTTGTCAACAATACTTTCAGGTTTAAACTTAATGATAAAGAATTTATTTGATATGACCCGTACTACAGTTATATATTCACAGCGCTATCAGGATAGTTTGCAGGCGGTCAGTAAAACGATTGGTGCAACGCCTCTAGCATGTCTCGCATGGCCTGAAGATGTGCTCAAGATGACACTAAACAGTTCCAGTTCCAAAGACAGCTAAGAGCTATACCAATTTGAACCTATCTATTCGTGTAGGCGTTTCAAAACATAAATGTATTTTCTATGAAAAATATTACCAAGGAAGATCATTCTTAAAAATAATGTGAATAACCTACTTGAATCTAGACTGGCAATAAAAAGGAAGAATTTGAAATTATTTCATAGGTAGGCAACAAACAACCACTAAGTTGCATAGTAGCCTAGAAAAATATAATTTTTACAATGTGGTAAAAAAAATTAAACTAATTAATCCAGGTGAGACTTGATTGAACTGTGGGATGATAGGCAACAATCAGTGGCGGGGGTTAGGTTGGAACCCAAGACAGAAATACGAGCAGCTATGGAAAATTATTTACTTTTCAAATAATAAAAGTTAGCTTTATTAATAGTAATACTCAAGTTAGCTTTCAAAACAGTAACATTATAAAAATTATTAATGTTAAATCATTGCCTGCAGTGGGAGGAACAACATTACATATTTGACGAATTAACGTAAAATTATGGTTAGGAAAGCCAGCTCATAAAATAGAAACAGGTGGCAGTAGGGTTAGTTTTAGTTGGCTTAATTTTATTTTTTTTTAACACTATTATTTTTGTAAGTACATTGATAAGCTAGTGATTGTTTCTAGTTAAACAATTGAATTAATTTCGAGTTGTTGAATAAGATAAAAATTATGGTGTGAATTAAACGTTGTAAAGAAAAACATTCAAATGGATTTACCTGTAATGTTTACCTCACCTGTCGACTATCAGATCAGTCTGTCTAGTTGAACACAGTATTGTACATCCTTTCATTTTTCATTAAGAACATTCTTCAATAACCAGACATGCAATGAAATAGAAATTCAGATAGAATACAGATAAAGATGAAAACAATGTAGATTATTGCCTAGGCACATTTTGGCGCCATGAAACTTGCAAATCCTGGGACTTCGAGGTATAGTATTCAAATATTGACCGTTAGCTATAAAGACAATGGATAATTGCAAGAAACTTAAACTTACCGCTTCTCTGCATTTTAATTTATTATTTTACACTAATCACTGAGTCAAACAAGTCACACTTTCAACAAAAACAGTTTAAATTTCAACTTGTATTGACATTTTTCACGTAGACATACAGATTACAGAAATCACTCACGATCAACTGCAAAGGCAAAGTTTTCAAATCAACCGGTAGAGTGAGTAGGTGCCTGGGCAGCAGTGTTGCAAACTCTCCAGAGGGCAGAAGCCAAATATCGCACCAGCTACCACAAATCATCGTACGGTTATATTTTCGTTAAAAAATTGTTTAATTCATTTGAATGATACATTACTGATTCAAATAATATATAATTGCTTCAAATAACATCTCATTGATTCACAGTGGGCAGTGTCCAATTGGCGCCAGATTCAAGCGTGAGGACAATCTTATTGGTGGAATTGATTTCTTTTAACATTTGAAGCTTGAAGCCTATTTTTCTATAATAATCAGCGAAATTTATTAGGTACTTTAAATTGAGGAACATGTTTTAACATAATTTTCTTCTAGACAATCATTCTACGACCATCAGGAGAACTCATAAAAACTATAATTTGAGTTATACATTGTAAAGTAATACATTTATACATTGCTGATTGCTTTTAAGATTTATACAGTTACCTTTCTGAAAAATGTTTTTACAGTGTTAATGAGTACTTATGTGACAATCATGTATGACTATTATTATTATTATGACGATGTAAATTATTATATTATGTAAAACTATGACTGGGTACCTAACTTACTACAACACTGTGAAATTTAATTAGCCTTTGTTCTATGTACTATAAATTATAAAATGTAACTACCTAACCTACTGTACCTACTACGTTCTGTTACGTATAAGTTATTTTATTACCACTATTGACGATATTCAATTGTAAAATTTGAAACTTTATTGTGTTGAATAAATAATTATTATTATAATTCTATTACCTATCTATAATTTTATAGGTAATCATACTGTAATGTGTAATACTATTACACATTAGTAATACTATTACTATAATACTATTCGCATGGAGTGATTCGGTTGAAAAATATTTAGACATTGTAAGGAATTATTATTCTCATCAAACTGGTCCTGATTTAGGCTTTATTTGTCCCAATAATAATATTACATAACTATTTGAGTTTTGCAAGATGCTCTCTGCTATCAGGGAATGTGTAATTCTAATGGATGCATAATTATTATATTTATCCTTACAATTCCACTTCTAATAAATAACAAGTGGAGCACCTCGCCACCTAGCAGAATAGCAAGAGTGATAATAGAAGTTAGATGAGAAAATAATATATTCTATAACGTGAATTCATTCTTTATGGGCAAATTGAAAGGAAACCAGATTCTATTTTGATATCATTATTTTCAGACATAAATTATGAGTATAAATTTCGTCTAAAATATAATTTTGAGTATAATTTTCGTATCAAATTTATTCTATATAAATTTCACATTGTTTTGAGATTGGTAATAAATTGAGCTATACGGCCGCACACATTTTCTATAACTACGGTACGGTATCTATGTCATATGAAAACCAAATTATTGAATATAGAAAATAGATAACTTAATTGGATATACCAAATATATGGAATAAAGAACTTTCAAAATATAAGTAGGCCTAAATTCAAAGTCCATTAATGTCTGTGGAAATATGGTTTTAAACAAGATATCTACATTCATCTTTTCAGCACGATAACTTATAATTTGTTAAGAAACGAGATTGTTCTATGATAATAAATTTCATTCATCTTCCATCTGATTTCTGTTGCTCTCTCCTCCTTCTTTTATACCAATAGTAGACCAAAGCTGGTAACAGTATCATGTGAGTCACTGCTAAAGCTACAAGAGTTGTGAAACTGAAAAAATATAGAAAATTAAAAATTATTAATAACTAAAACTTGAATAGTTTTTTATAAACTAGATAGAGACTTCAAAATTACAATATTTTTCTTGATCAAAATTAAAAAAGTAGTCTCTACGTTAATAAACAAGGAGATAGATGAATTATGAATACTCTAGCCTATACTTATTATTCTGTTCAAAAAATGTCTAAAATACATTGGTCTACTAGTAGTTCTGTGAACAGTAGACATCACGAAGTCACCCATGGAAAGGCATTATTCATGAAGGGAATACTAGTCTACTTTGACTAGTATTGAGTTTGAGTTTATTATGTTGAGTTTCATTAATTGCATGCGTCATTGCATGCAATTAATAATAAACTCGACAGATTGTTAAGCATGAATAATTCTATAGTTTGAATTCTCCTATGTCCAGAAGTATAAATGTATATAGTAATATTTTAGTATGGAAGTAATTCCTTTTCCTTTCATATTATCATTAAAATTTAATATTTCAAGAAGCCTTACATATACATCGAAGCGCAATTTCAAGAGGAACATTCCTGTCAAATTTCATCGGAATCTATTTCCGCGTTTTGTCGTAAATACGGAACAAACATAAAGAGAAATGCAAAATCGTCGCCTTGAATCTAGACCTCACTTACGTTCGGTCAATAATTTTCACTTCTATAAATTTTGTCAAAGGAAACAATCAATTTTTCAATTTCAAGTCTTTCTAAAGTACGTTCCTGAAAAAGATCAGCAAATTTTTTCAAGTAGAAGAAGTTATAATTCATTTAAGTTAAGCATTAACTAATATCTTATTGTTAATATTATCTGATTTTAGATTCAATCAAAATGATCGACATTTTGCTGTAGCCTACCTAAATACATTATTATTATGGGAATTACTGTTCCCATATATATGAGTATTATAGCTTTTACCACTGCGAAAGCTATACCGGTTTATTATTATTATTATTTATTGTTACAATTGCGACTTGATAGCAAGTATTTCAAGCAAAGGTGATAAATGGATGATGATGTTTACATAGTGATGAATGATGATGATGAAGGGAAAATAAAAAATGGAAATAAGAGCGAAAAATTGATCAACAAGCTAGTAATGACAAGAGAAAAGTAGCAGTAGATGAGAATGGAAAATAACTATGGAAAGCAGAAGCTGAAAAATGAAAGAAATGAGAGAAATATAAGCAGGAGAAAGTGAAATGAAGAGAAGATAAGAGAACAAGGTGTAGATTCAATTGGGATAGGTTGAATTGGGAGGTTGAAGGATAAGATAGAAAATGAGTCACCAACAATAGAACGAATTGAAATAAGGAGGAATAGAGAATTTAGCAGAAAAGGCTAAAGTGAGTGAGTGAAATGAGGCGTTAGTGATAATTGTCAAAGATTGACCAAGTGTATGAATTTGAGAGAACAAATGCATGGAATCAAATGATTAAACATCTTTGAATCAACAGTTACCAAGTTTGAATAATTTCTGATAAATGAAATTTGAATTTTATACTTTAATAAAGACTCCTGTTGTTCTATTATAAGACTTTATTGAGATAATTATGATAATAATTATAGATGTCAAATTAAAAATCTAATGAGTTGAATCTATATTGTGAGGGAGAAATTTCTCATAAATAGCTATTAGATTAAGATTTGTGCTACGAAATGTAGAAATATTACCTGGGTCCAGAATGACGTTCTTCATAGTCTTCGTGTGAGCAGCAAGAAACTTTACCATTGTTTATGCAACAGTAGCTGAGATCTACATTTCCGGCATTGGGACAGCGTAAAATTTCGGTCACACCAAACTCAACTTGCCTGCAGATCATTCCTCCTGCCAGTGAATAGATTTGAATGAAAAAATAGATGTAGGCTACAAGTTAATTAAAAGATAGCTGAATAAAATGACTGGTGAAAGGTTTGGAAAATATAATGAAATTAAGCATAATATAATACTCAGCATCTTACAAATCAAAGAGTTCCAATTGCAAGCTCAACATAATGTAAGTTAAATTGTAGATATACTATTCTATTGTATAGGTTGTCTATGGTTAAATGTTTTAGTTTTAGACTAATATTAATCTGCAGTATTGATGCTTAGAATGAAAGGGTTCTTACATGAATTTGTTTGATGTAATTAGTTTCTACTAGAGAATAATATTTTTTTCAGAGGAGTTTTATTTAATACACTGTGCACAGTGTAAAATGTCACAGATAACGATTTCCAGATAATAGTTTTGAACACAAAAATGTTATTGTTTGAAACATGCTATTGTCATTGGAATATTATTGAACACCAAACAGTCAGTTGTCTAATATAAACGTATAATGGAATTTTCAATTGACATCAGGGGATCAGGGTAGCAATTATAGTCTGGTCGTGGAAAAGAAGCATAAATATAGCTTGTTTATGTTGAAGGAGGCGCTATGAAAGAAAAAGGTATTCTGGCATGATGGGAAAGTGACTCCAGCGCTCGATCAATATTGGTCAAAAAATAATAAATTCTGTATAAAATTGAAGAGTAGAATGTATTCCTGATTATTTGAACCAATATTGACCAAGCTGGAGTCATTTTCCTATCTTATCAGAATGACTTCTTTGCTACGGTAGCCTACTGTACGTGCTTGTTTTTATCATCACGTACATACAAGTCTTGGACTGCTGGGGCAGATTTTTACAGCTTATTCAATCTCCAAAATGGATAAAAAGAAATGTATGGAAATGCAAATAGGTGGTAAAATGTAAAGGAGGTGGCTAGATGCGTTACATTCGCCTGCTGCTGCAAATCTGCTGCCAAATGAGACAGTTTCCTGCTTATCTTACCACAACCTTTCTACTTCAAGAAAAACATGTCTTGGTTGAGGAGATTCTGAATAGATTTGAAAAAAGTTAAGCCTATTGAGATTATTAGGCCTACATAACTTACCTGTAGTATTGAAATTGTTAAAAAATGAAAACCACTTGAACCACCCTTGTAAAATCATAATCTATGCTTTAAAATAACCACGATTTTGTTAAAAACTATTATTAGAGTAAGAATATTTTCTTGTATTGTTCACAGTACACTTCACTCACCTTCTGATAGATTTAAAAAACTCAATAAAATATTTATTATGAGCACGGATAAAGTATTCAATGCTGATAGCGATTTATGGTACATGATTCAAACTAATAAATCTCCACCAATTATATTACCTATATCAATGACTGTGTATCCCAGAAACGTTTCATATTCATATATCGTCATTGATGTGGGAACTGTGAATTTTTGAAATAATTTAGTGATCTTGAATTATAGAGTAGGTATAGTACGCTGTACTCTTATCTAATCAAGTACAGCGTTCTTCAAATTTGACATTGGACTTGATTTGGTTTCGGTAAAAATATTATTGATTTGATTACACAATGCCTAAGTAAGTTATTCAATTAAGAAAAAATTGTACTTACCTCACCATCATTTCTGATGACAAGTTCTTATCTGAAATCGAAACTTTTGACTGGTGCCAAAATTTTATTGTAAATATTAAAAAAAACCGCAGTTTTTAAATATCTACTGATTTTCATGCCTCGATCAGCTAAGTTTCATGAGTTGAATAAGGAATCATGGCAAATTTAATACATCTTCTATTTTTGAGGAGAATTAAGATATCATTATTATATCATTGCATAAAAAAATTATTGTATACTGGTACTCACTAGTCTACTCAAGTTGATTAATAAAAATGTAGTTGATACAATTTATACTCCTCGATCCAGACAAGAGTTCGTCCATATTAAATAAAAATATTATCTATTGCTAACAGTGCAATAATTTGAGGAATAGTGATTAGTAGATAGCATAAATGCTCATTAAGGTTAAATAAAGGCGTAGCCTACATTATTCTGTACGTTAATCTTTTCTAATTAAAGTTTCAGTTGTTGAACTTTCAAAGCCTAAATCCCAAAAAGAAAGAAGAGGTTTATTCCAGTTCAATTGAGTTTTCTTCTACAATATAAGGTACCTAATTCACTGGAGACAAAATTTTCAAATTAATATTTGCTTAAAAAGTATTATTGGTACAGAAATACTTGTTATTTGTTAAATCGAGGTATTTTCTACGCCCATAAACAATTAATTCCGGCAAGTGATATCCATTTTGGGCTATAAATTATTGTTGCATCCTTTGCTGATACCGCAGCTGGCCTCATTAATTTGGGTGACTTGACGGATTGCAATCTTTAGGTTTTCATTGTACGTGGTTCACGTTCATTTTCGTGATTTCAGAATACCCCACAAAGAAAAGCAAAACTACTCAAGTCGGGGGACCGAGGGGGCCAAGAGATATTGAAAAATAGGGAAACGATCAGTTCCAGAAATAAGTTATACAGAGGTCAGCCATCAGCGCATTCAATCAGCACACGGTTTCCTTTCTGATTTTGATTTAAATTTAAATCATAATTATAAAAACTTAAAATTATATGATTGAATTATTTCCTACTTCTGAACCAATAAAACGTTTTAAAAATGATTTGACATGTTTATGTTGAAATTATTATTTCAAGAACGTCTGACTCCCATGAATGACTTTTTATAACTGAAAGATCAAGATTAGGCTACTCTTAATACATTAATGCAAACTTTTATACTATTCATAAATGATTTTAATTTCTTCAACTGTACACCAACATACATAGGATGACTTCAATTTTGAATAAATAAGTCAGTTTTCATACTAACAAGTAAATAAGGCACTGTTCACTATTTTTAAATTTCATCAGTTCAATAAAAAATTATCGATTGAATCTTACAAAATTACGAAATATCTTTATATACTCTCATAACATTCTTAGATATTAAAACAAATTTACATTTAAAGATACTAAAGCTAGGGATTTCAAAATTTTACACCAATAAATAATATCGATAGTCTGTACAGAATATAATAACAATCCTGAAGTCAATCTACAGTTCCTTCAGTCTACAATTAGGTTGATAAATGTTTGGTCTTTGATCGTCAATGTGTGATCTATATCGACAGAAACAATACAATACCCATAATTATGTAAGTACAACCTGTAATTATACACATGATACATCAATACTCAGAGCATAAGATTCATTTATATGTAGGATACAGTACCCCTAAAAATCATCAACACTTGATGAGAATAAGTGGTTATAATATGAACTGTAGCTTTACTGTATATTTAGTCTGTAGAATTTATAAGAAATTCCTGTAGAAAATTGAAAACATTCGAAGTAGGATAGAAAAGGTTATAGCTTAACAAATAATTGATACACGTTGATTTCAACATAGAAGTTATAGATCTCATCAAAGTCCATTGCAAAAATCAGGAATAATGATTTTATAAAAAGATAGCTCTCAATTTAAGCAGTATTGGAAATTGAATTGTTTGTAGAGTATTTTAAACAACGATAACTGAGATGTAAGCGTTTTCATTTTCAAAAGATTCCTGGACTGTAAATGATTTGTTTGAATGTGATGTGATATCAAAACTTCATTCGGACTACATAAACTATTATCAAAATTCGGGAGATTTTAGTAGTAAGACTTTAATAGTAAGGACAAAGCCTGTTTTTCATTTCCCATATCATTTTCATCATTTCAATTTGATTATGTGATTGTATAATTGAATGAATAAATAAATGTATTGAAAGCTGGAGGTTTAGTTTGCCTTTTCATAAATAATCTCAAATATTATAATCCCAGAATTCCCTCCTTAGAATGTATCTTACATCCTTATTCTCCAACATAAAATCAATTCAAGAAATAATAAAATAGTAACTTTGGATATGTAGGCCTTCTAGGCAAATTTCACCTGCTTCATTCAAATTCTCAATGTTTTACTTTTAACGCCCAATAAGACAAATTATATAAGTTTTCTAATATAGAACAAAAAGTTAAGCGATGTATAAGTACCCTATGCTTCAACCTCCAATACATTTCATAGGAAGATAATTTTGAGCAAATCCCATTGAAGAAGACGCATCCAAACTCAAACGTGAATAGTGTAGTCCTGTTTTTCTCTATCCCTCTCTTGGCGATATCTGAAACAAATAAATTTATATTGAGATTTGTAAAATGAAAAACAAAGAGACGATTCAGGTTGTTGAAAGTTGTTTATCACCAGAAACGTTGAGAAGATGCTGTTTAAAGAACAGAAAACTAGAAATCTGATACATATTATTAATGAATAAGTCTTAAAATGCTGATGCAGAAATAAAACCACCACAAACGATTGAATATTGACACTGGCAAGTTTAAGCAACTATACTACCTTCAAGGTAGTATTTTGATAACTAATTTGTATAACTATTAAAAAGTTATATATACTTTTGAAGAGTATTTTACTTTGATTATCATGAACAATCACCCCTCTAAAATTCCAAGTGAAAACAAAACCAATATTCTCAAGAAAATTGCATTAATTGCATTGCACCTATTAACAATTGTAGATGTAGCCTAATTAATTATTATGCAAAACAATATTTATTGTTTTAATCATGTGTTACTTTATTCGAAAAATTTAAAAGGAAATGAATATCTGCAATGTTGATAATGATTTGAGTTATTTGTATCTAATATCAGAATTACAAATTGACCTAATCAATATAATTTTATTATTTCCTCAATATTCGAAAGTCAATCCAACTCTGCGGAGGGAGATTACACAATAGTGTAGGGTAGTGTAGATTACACAGTTGAACATCTTCATTTTCGTTTTCATCTTCCTCTTACTCTCCCTCCTGTTAACCATGGCGTTCCTCAAGGTTCCATTTTAGGTCCCCTCTTATTTACTTTGTATGCAAATGACCTTCCTACTGTTATCAAGTTTTCCAAATTCCATACCTAAGCTGACGACCTTCAAATTTATGCTAGCTGCCCTATCAATGGAATCAATGAAACTATAGATGAAATTAATCAAGATGTGAAATCAATTTTTGAATGGACAAATAGAAATGGTCTTAAACTGAATCCTACTAAAACACAGCCAATAATTATCTCTCACGCCTCATCAATAATATTAACTTCAACACAATCCAAAAAATTGATGGTGATGAAATTCCTTACTGTAGCTCTGTTAAAAACTTGGGTATCATCATGAATAAAAATTTAGACTAGTCAGGACAGGTTAATGAAACATGTAAAAAGTCTTTTCAGCCATGCATTCATTGAAGAAATTGCAAGACATCCTACCAAGAAATATCAGATTGCTGCTGGTTAAATCACTAATCTTCCCACACTTTATGTATTGTAGCTCTGTACTCAATGACATGACAGTAACACTTGATGATAAACTACAGCGCTGTCAAAATTATAGCTTAAGATTTGCTTACTCTATCCAACGTCATGAAAGAATCACCCAAGCACATATTACAAGCTCAACCTTAAAGTTACCCGATTAGAGACTTTTTCGTATTGTCTAGCTTGTCAGGGATATTTTAAAACATGGTAAACCTAATTATTTAAAAAACTATTTCAAATTTGTTTTTGAAGGTAGGAGAATAGATGTATCACGCACGAGAACTGGGAAAAATACTTTGAGGATTCCAATTCCACTACAATCTATACTAAGTCCTTTCTAGTCTCAGGCTGCCGAGATTGGAAAGCCGTCCCTGAATCAATTAGGTCTATTGAGAGCCGAGCGAGCTTCATCTTGAAGTTAAGAAAATATCTTGTTGACAAAATGATCGAATATGTCCAGACCTAGAGCAACATGACAAATTCCATTATTCACCTTATTATTACACATTACATACTTGAATAGACCCGACTCTCATCACACACCATATTCACTTTCTCCTCATACTTTTAATTATAAATTTAACTTCCATTTTAGGTACACCACCATCACATATTCACCATCCAAACCTTTATTATTATATTAACCCAAATCTTGTCATTCATCGCACATTTCCATTCACTGCCATATACTTGCAAATAATTTTACTTTGAATTATCTCAATTCATAATATCATTACCCATTTCCATTACCATTAACTATTTACCATAATCATTTTTATTGTTACTTATCTTATAATATAATTCAAATATCGATTAATATCGTATTAATATCGTATTAATTCATTTAAATCTAGTTTTTAAATGCTATAATAATTTTCTTACTATCTTTAGTAATTATAATAGCTCGTTATGAATTCTCAACTCAAGGCCTTGGCCTTTAATGGAAAGGATATCCTTATTATCCTTTCCCAAGAATGGACATATATATGTCTAAACTTCGCCTTTTCACTTGGATAACTTACACTCCTTATTCATTTTGCAGTACCTCCAATTGAAAATTTGTATAAATTTTGCATTCTTAAATCACCGTTTTTCGTATTTTTACTAGAAGTTTCTATTTTGTGAAATTTATAGGATAATGTTGTTTTACTCATTTATATTACAATGTATAATCTAAGCCGAATTTTGTTATCTATTTGAATAAAGTAATCTAATCTAATCCTACTCTTCAATTTTACATAATTTCATAGTATTGCATTTTCAATTCAATAATTATTAGTAGACGAATAGATCAGAAAAATATTAGCCATTGTATGGTAACCAATATTAGCTATATGGTCGAGTGTTAATGAAAGAGATCTCTTTGAACATGCCTCTCCAAGAATGGACATTTATATGTCTAAACTCCGCCATTTTATGTAGATACAGCACAAATGTATGTTACCGTTAGTTTAATAAATCCTGTATTTGAGTCATTTTACAAGTAACTTATCCATAGTCTATAAGTAGTTAACGTGTATAAGCAGTCTATAAGTTAGTCTATAAGCAAACTGTGTAATTAGTATCGTTTTTATTCTTATAGCATAGGATTAAAATCGATTTACTGTATTATGTAAAATATATGAATGAAGTGATTGAATCTGAATCTACTCTTACTCATCATCTTCATTTTACTATCCATCCTACTCTTAATCTTCATCTTACTCTACATCCTACTCTGAGAGAAAACAAAATCACTCAGATTCTCTCCATCTTTCAACCCACTATGAACGCACTCTTAACATATCCAATATAATGAGTGAATATTGAGCGCACCTCTTGACCAGTGTGGACAGCTGTTGCTCGAGCTCTTCATGCCTGAGCAGTCTTAGGCCGCTGACCGCCTCCCGGTCCCTGTCGCACTCGGCCTCCGACAGCTCGCGGCTGTCCGAGAAGCCCGTCGGCGGCTGCAGGGGAGGGGGCGGCGGAGGTGGCGCCATACATCCCCCCACTACTCGCCCCTCCCGGCCCCCACTTCTGCCCATACTGTTGCTGCTGCTGAAATAATCTTCTCTTCATAATTATATAATTCAAGGCAGATGAGAATGGAAAAGCTTCAATTTCAATCATATGTACACTGCGTTTCATGTTTCACTATAGAAACATGTTGTGAAATACAGAGTAATACAGATCAATCAGAGCTCAAATGGCAAATTAATAATAGAATCCAATTATTTAACATTCATAACACACATATTTACCATATCATAACTAATGTTCTTTAATATTGGACAAACTTCATTTAGCATTACAAAAAAATGTTGTGATTGTCTTGTAGGCACATGTGTCCAATCAACGACACGTTTCTGATTTTCGGCAGCCCAACAACAAACGAATCTGCACACATCCATGCATGTCTAACGACTCTTGATGAGGCCGCACACCGTGCGATGAAGATTCAAGTGGATAAAAGCATTTGTTATTAAGAGATCCTTTGCTCTTGCGCGAACAAGGTGAAGGGTCTCGCTCGCTGCCAGACTCCAGCGCTTGTAGTGGGAGATGTGAAGTGGGTGAAGTGGGATATATTCTCAAAGGTTAAAACTCTTAAAAAAAATAAAAGCTCAATGGAATTGTCATAAACATCCAAACAAGCTGCAGAAAAATTTAAAGTTATGACTTATCTGAATCACTCTGTATAGTTACTATGAACTCAATAAAATAAACTCAGTAAAATTGAATTAAAACTTATTCATAAAAAATTTTTTTTCTAAAAAGTTTAGGGCTGGTTGTTCGTAACTTCGTTGAGTTATAACGCCGTGATTATCCTGCATAACGACATCTTGTAGCAACGGCAAACAATTCAAATAGAGGATAGAAACATATAAATAATTAAAAAGCCATATGAAATTATTAATTATAAATATTAAAAGTTTCAATAGATTCATTTACAAAACTCGATGACACATCATTTACATTAAATTTTATTGCCTAAAAATATTACTAACCTTTAAATTCATGAATCAAGTTTAGATTTATTATCATTGAGTCAATGATATCAATGAGGTAATGGAAAATTTCAATGGCGTTTTTTCAAATTGAACCGGTCAGCAGCTGTTTAAATAGAATTGAATACTAATTTCACAGTACTAAACTAATTGGCCAGAATTAAAGGCGTTTAATTTGACTTAAAGGCTGAGTTCGACATACACATTCTTATATTAATAGTTTGGGAATAATTTTCGAGGATTGGCTAAAAATGGCATGGGTAGGAATGAAAGCTTAGACTGGGATATGGTTTAGGGTCGACAACCACTGACAGTTCAAACTGTGACAGTCAAAAACTACAAGTGGATGAGGAAAACGGCAGTCCGATCAGCTGTAAACGATCGAACTGTCAGTGAATGTGGACGCTTACACTAAGAAATATTTGATAATAGGATGTTTTGACACTGGCATATTATATGTTTGTCACGTAATAGATTGAGTTCTATAAAGCACGCATGCTGATTTTCTCAGAGGGTGACTACACTCCATTAACAGAAAGGAAAGATTCTTCTTAACAAAAATGGGCTTGTGAGTCAAAAACACAATTTTAAGATAGCAATCAATGCGCAACAAGGATAATGGCGTGATCAACACTTCAACCCAAAAGCTATCAGACCAAACTGTGGTAACAGAGGTATCTCAGCTGTAGATATTATAAAGGCCACCCTATCGTCTAGGAGTGAAAAGGATTTCAAATTTACAAGAATACCAAAGTGTACCAACTGCGTTGCACCACGAAAAATAATTTTAATCCAGGATTAAAATAGGATGTTGAGTAGGCATGATTAGTAATAATATTGATCCCTATTGATGCAACCTTTCTTAAAAACAAAATTTATTGAAAGGTGCAGCCCAGTGTAATTATACGGACTTAAGTAAGTAGCAGACGGCCAAATCAAATTGTATCCCATAATATTAAGGTTATTTCTTATCAATATTTTAAATAACCTAGCTCCATTACTTTGGGCAGAAATTTACGTTCTATATGTTATAGAAAAGAGAATTAAATTCTCCAGGGGTTGTTTATTTTACTTTTTATGAATGATTATTCCAATAATCATAGTTTAATAATTTATACTCAATGCTCAATCAAATGATCTAATTATAAAAGTTGGGAAATCCCCTAGAGAAAGGAATTATTTTTCCAATGACATATGAACATGTATAGGTAGACAATGAGATAATATAGAACATTAATTTCCGTCCATAAGTGTTGTCGATGTGTACATGTCAGAATTACATTGATCTTCTGAGGCATATTCCCATATAACCAACAGCTACTGCCCAATATCAAATATAACTTACAGTATCTAAAGAAACTACAAATAGGTACGGTGCATATGATGACGACACTTGAAACAATATTTTGACAAGAGTGTCTGGTTGGCATAGGCTAATAGTGTGTGGGGTTTGACAAGCACCTACTTGCGCTACCTTGATGGCACCCCCCTCCGAGTCACGTGTCTGCGTGCCACTTCCGGCGATGCCTCGGCCGACTCTGTGCTCGAGTCCAACTCGAACACTGTTGACTCTGCAGACAAACAAACAAATCCATCTATTGAGAACATTCTGGTGCATTTTATAAATTCATACAATACTCAGAGTTATCAATAG
This sequence comes from Sogatella furcifera, assembly GCA_017141385.1. Lineage (NCBI taxonomy): Eukaryota > Metazoa > Arthropoda > Insecta > Hemiptera > Delphacidae > Sogatella > Sogatella furcifera. The sequence goes on from CM029546.1 coordinate 10,834,245, forward strand.
ACACAGCTGATGCCCAAGTTTTTGGCTGCCTCTTGTAGGTGTTGTCACCCAACAACAGCTAATTTGAAGTATCATTTGAATTAATAAACATAATCTAGGCATAGCTAAATGACAACATAAGCTGTTGGAGCGTACAAGAAGCCGCTTAACGTTTTGGTGTCCGCTATACTATATTGGTATTATTTGTACCATACAATATATTACATTAATTAGAATTAATATCTCATATTTGTTATCCAGGCTATTAATACTATGAAGCGATTTTGAGCGAGTTAATGTAAAAGCTTCTTTTTTCAAGGAAAAATAATCTTTAAATTGAAATAACCGTATCTGTTTTTCAACCAAATGTTGTCTATCAATGTAGAGTGAGCATTGAAAGTGGCTACACAACCAACTCATTGGCACCAATTGGCCAAAAACGAGCACTAGATTTCTGAATATGACAATGAATTCTTGTCGCTCAGAGTGGGCTCAACTTCAAGGATTAGTTATTGGATGATTATTACTGCAACCACCTCTATTTATACCACTGTAAAACCTAGAAGTTAGTCCAGCAAACAGAGTCTTTTTAGACTTAAGATAATGAATCGGGAATAAAATTATAACTGTACTTCTATATGTTCTATATTCAATCTCTAATATTTGATACAGTGATAATATAGGTTTTAAATCTATTTAAAAACTATTTTTTTCTTACCTTTTCTTCTAAATTATTTCTTCCACACAAGTTCTCTCTAGTGTTTCACCCATTTCCATATCTTTCTTTAATCACACTGTACCTGCCTATTACATGGAAAACCATAGTTCGTTAGGTATTTTTCCTCCTCTTTCCAACACACCCAACCATGAAGCCTTTGATTTTTTGTTTGATGTCTTTGTTCTTGTACATTGGACATTATTATTTTTTGTCTTTTGTGTGTTTTAATAAATTGGATTGAATTGATTTAGGTAATGTATTTACCAGTATTCCGCTGCGTTAGTCCCGGCGTGGGATTCCTGTGACGTGTTGGCTTGTCACCGCTGCTGTCCGAGTCAGACATGAACGCTGTGCTCCCTCCTCCTCCTCCTAAACTCGAACCTTTCACTCCCACATTACTTCCTCCTCCTCCCACACTTCCACCACCATTAGTTCCTTTTCTCCCAACTGGCAGTGTTTGTTGGCTGGATATGCAGGCGATTTCTGGAAAACGGAAACAGATGGAATGCGAAAAATAGAAGAAAAACTAGATTTGAAATATTCAGGGATGTTTATGAACTGATTTTGATAATTTTCAAGTAGAATTCCTTCCAATAATGCACTTTTTTCCAATATCTGAACACTGTCTTGAGATTTCTCCAATTATCTTTATTATTAAAATATAATACCAAGAATAAAAAACAGGTAACTTATTTGCCCAAAACGACTTCAATTCCAATCTAGATAAAAATGTACAAAGTTGTGTTATGTTCACTTATTGTAGTGGAAATCCGACATATAAGTAGACATTTGAAATAACGGTAACTCATATTGAGAAAAAATGATAAAATAAGTTAATAAGAGTAAAATATTGAAAGCTGGAAATAAGACAAAAAAGTTTATTGGTAAAATTTAATATTTTCGGCCATGGTCTAGTGATTTTGCGAAGTGCTTTAATTTCAGTAGTTATTAATAATGTTTTGAAATAAAGAAATATGTTTAAAATAAATATAACCTACATGGTTTCCATTTTCCCATCTGTGAAAAATCACAGAACTTATATTATGGCGAAGTGGATGGAACAACCCGTGGAAAAACCCTTGGGCCTCCCATTTACTAAAAACCATACGCTAAATAATTGGTTAAATGTTTATTTGACGATTGTTTTAACATGTGAAAGTGTTCCTGACAATAAAGTGATTTGATTTGAATAAATAATATTGGTATACTGTATATGAACTAATCAACTGAATAATTGTTGTACCATTTCAATTGTCTATTAACCAAAACATACCTAAACTCAATCCATCAGGAGGGCTTTTCGATGTGCCAGCTCTTGACCTTGTCCTTGAATAATGGAAGTCTTTCATTGGACGCCCTTCGTAGCAGTCCCTTTGGCTGAATGTTTGGAATTGCAGTGAGTGACCGACTGGTTGTGTTGGAAGACTGAACGTTGCATACGGACAAATCTCGTAATCTGAAAATATTGAAACAAAAACTTGATAAATGGTATTTATAGAAACGAGTTCAACAATGGAAAGAAGACAAAGTAGTTGCATTTGAGTATCGCGGACTAGAAAAGCAGTGATAAATAGATATACAAGTTCTTCATAAATAAAAAACAATAGTTTACAAAAATAAATCAAATAGTACACACACTATACAGCTTGGTCTAAGAGAAGCAGTGTGATCACGCTCCAATTTACTTTGTAAATTTCAAGACGATACAAGTATAATTATTGAATATAGTTATTGGGTGGATCGTTGGAGTAAGTGATAACGCGCCGGTCTGATAATCAGGTGGACCCTAGTTCGAATCACAACCGGGGCACAATTCTTTGACCATAGCACTATCACACACACTGTTATTGATATTGTAGGACAATGAGACAATTTGATATTGTAACACACCACTTGAAAAGTGTTAAAATGAAACTTATTTGATTCAAATATATTATTTATATTCTAATAGGGGTATCCATTTGACCAGGTATTTGTTAATTCGAATCAGCTATGTTTTTCAATGGACTACTATATATAGTATTGATTTGACAAATAACTGGCTAAGTGAAAATCTCTATTGATCACTGTAGTAAATGAATATCATGAGACCAAAGATGAGAATGTGATGTGGTATAAAGTTATTTACTGATTAAAGGATAATCAATTGAATAAAATACTGATTAGTTTACATTTGAAGATGATATTACTCTTAGTAGAGTAGTATAAATTCATTTATATATGTAACCATACTCAACTATAGTCCTGCGATGTGATACTCTTTGCATGTGTTTGTGTGCGACTGGAGCTGGAGGGGCTTTGTTTTAGCCACGACATAAACAAGTCACAGCAATGCCGAAATCCCGAATTTTGCTGTCGGGACCGTAACCAAAGCATTGACACAAAAACTTTTACTATAATTGTTTGTTCATTTCAGGTTCATACAGTCGAGAGACAACCGAAACAAGCAATTTCCCAATGTGTATTTTTCAAAAAGTTTACTTAAAGATACTTATTCTGAATTGCCTACAACAAAATTCGTGATTTCGGCATTGCTGTGACTTGTTAATGTTGTGGCTAAAACAAAGCCACTCCAGACACACACACACACACACACACATACACATACACACACATTCAGAGCTTTTGTTTATCTCGTCTCAAGCCATCGTGAATGGACTATAGATATAGTCTGTCCGAGCAAAGAAGACATTCTAGGAAGATGAGAAAATGACTCCAGCTAGGTCAATATTGGCTAAAAAATTAGAAATTTGGTCTTAGATTGTAGATTAAAATGTTTTCTACAATTTGAGACCTAATTTATAATTTTTGAACCAATGTTGACCGAGCTGGAGTCATTTCTCCACCTTGCCAGAATGTCTTCTTTGCTTGGAAAGACTACTAGGAATAGTACTGTCTTTCATTATACTAACCAGACGTATCGCTTCCTTTATGCACACTGAGCGATGAGTCCAGTTTACGAGCAGGGGAAGGTGAGTATGTTCTTCCTTGCTGATCATTGTTTCTCTGATTTTCAAGTTCAACTAGACTTTTTCCTCCTGAAATTTCAGCTGCTTTATATCCCGAATATTGCCTGCAAAAAGCAATTCAAATGAAATTTATTCTCATTTTCTACCAACAAAAATTTCATACACAATCTTTTATCTTAAAATTGAATTGCCAAAAATCGTTCATAAGCGCTGCATGTGTCATAGATCATTCAAGTACCATTATTCAAATATTTTATTGTTGCTACTGTATTTTAACTCAGAATATTTTGCGGCCATTGCGGTACAAATTAATGTGCATTCATATGCAAAACCAATGATGAAACATAATTTTGAAATACAAAAGTGCAGTGTTATTATTAATACGTCATATCAATAATTTGAACAGTTAATATCTTTAAGGAATGGAACAAATTAAATTTTTTCAATTTCAATAATTTATGAATAGCGTTAATCAAATTATCTTTAAATAAATTCAGCGGTGAAAGTCAACATACCTTCTGCGGAATAATAGGCAGGCGAATGAGCTAAGGGCTATAGCACATAATATCCCAGAAGTCAGAGGAATGAGAACATTCAATTGGGAAAGTAAGGATGAAGGCTGCTCTGGTATCAACTCCAACGGAATTAGTTCTGCAAAAAAGATTCAACTAATCAATCTTATTTTAGAAAATAAGAATTAAAAATTTATTATTGAGGATAAATATATGTATTATTAGTGGCACTATGTATATTAATAGGGCACTCTTGGCTTGGTCATTTGATAAGACACACGAAGTAACGTTAAGAATTGCCCAAAGTGAGCGAGAACTATGTTTGCAATAACGTCATTTTATCAAACTTATGAAAAGTAAAGAAAATTTAAAATATTATAGATCCAATTTGAACTTTAGACGTTGCTGTATGTTGGATGGGTCTTTGACTTCAGCCTAACAGAAACAATGATAAAATTAATTAATAAATTTAATTTATAAATTTGGTCTCAAATTGTAGAGCAGAATGTTTTCTTCCAACATATAATTTTTGAACCAAGATTGACCGAGCTAGAGCCATTTTCCCATCTTGATAGAGTGTCTTTAACTCGACCAGACTCTATTATATTACTTAATAACTTACCACCGTTCTTGGACCGTGTCGCAAACACATATTCCTGCCTAGTGACGCCGGCGTCATTTGCCGCCACCAGTCGCAAGTAGTAGCGTGTGGCCGGCTTCAGATTCGGAATTGTGATCTCATCGTGTGGACTCAGTTCGGCTCCGAGACTCAGCCAGTTCTGGTCGCCCTGCGCCCTGTACGAGGCGCCTACCTGCTTGATGGGACATGCGCCCACAGGAAAACTCTCTAGAAAAATTGTCGCCGATGTCGAGTTGACTGAGAGGAGGTCGTCTTGCTCGGCCACTCCTGGAACTGTAACACAACGCGAACAGGAGATGAATTTCTATGGTGTGATTGAATGAATTAATGAATGAATGAATAAATGAATGATTGATTGCCTACCGCTGATATACAATGATTACTTCAGTAACTCAATCTGTAATTATTATAATTCAAGATGCAAACGTGAATACCAAGAAAATGGTGGCCAGCCGGATTAGCCGAGTGGACTAGGGCGTTACAACCTTCAGTCCACTAGCACTACCCGGTTGTGGGTTCGAATCCCACAAGAGGCATGGTCGTTTATCCACCTCATAAATCACACTCGCACTCTCCATTACCAACACACAAGTAAAATTAAATACTTAAGCGGGCATCATCCGCAGTAATTGAAATACGCTTCAGTTTTGAGTACCTATCTTTAGAATAACAGTCTCAACAAACAGTTGATCCTTATTCGATAAGGAATCGGCTCAATATAAATCCATGTTAGTTTTTAACCATTGTGAGTGAAAATTCATGAGACGTGAATGTGGATCATTGCAATCATAAACTTCAGTCCATTTTGAATATTTACCAAATTTGGAAAAGATACATTTTTGGCTGAATTGCATGTGTTTTTCTAATAAGTACATTGTATTATTTCGAATGAATAAAGGCCCGTATCGACAGTGTGAGGCATGTGCCGCGAATGACTCAAGGCTGTCCAAGCCAAAAAGACCCTCTGGCAAGATGGGAAAATGACTCTAGGTCGGTCAATATTGGTTCAAGAATTATAAATGTGGTCTCAAATTGTAGAACAGATTGTTTAGATTTTTTAAACAATATTGACCGAGCTGGAGTCATTTTCCCATCTTGCCAGAGGGTCTTTTTTGCTTGGACAGACTATACCTTGAGGCATTCGCGGCACATGCCTCGCACTGTCGATACGGGCCTTAATACTCACCGTCGCCTTTTGTAGATGTGACAATTATTTGACTTGCTTTCCCTTTGCCCACAGCATTACTTGCTTGTAAATAAAGTTCGTACTGCGTTCCACACAATAATTTGTCAAGGCTATACGTTCTCCTATCAGCATCCAAACTTACTTGCTTCCATTCCTTGCTTTTCTGACGATAGTTAAGAATGTAACCTGTCAACAGAATAAACATTATTCACATTAAATAAAAACAATGAAGTCTAAATTAAATTTAATTGTGAATAGATTATCATGAACAATCACGAAGCTTAAAACTGTGATTTATAGGAATTTTTCAATTAATTATAAAACTTTTCAATTAAAAATACATTTCAGGTTCAACATCAATAGTAAAAGGATGTTCAAAAACTATCCACTATCCAACCACTATGCAACCATTCAGAGCAGAGCTTGGTGCCCAGATATCTACTTACAACACAAAACTTATTAGTACAAAAACTACAAACTCTAGTTCTGCAAAAGATATTGCAAGAAAGTTTATTTATAGTGGGAAAATAATTGGATATTGATCAATTCGCACTTAGTTGCAATGATTGGAAGTGAAACAACAGGCTTAACAAATAACATAAAATCTATGACATACATGTACCCGGAATAAGTTTGTGCTCTCCTAATTGAATCCTTCTCTTTTCAACAATAATAATACTTTGCTTAGTGTCTTATTAATTATTAAATGACATTGAAAACTTGTTGAGTAGTTGTGATGGTAGCTATAGATATTGAATGAAGAGACAACATATTGACAAACCACTGATTTATTAAAAATCGAGATACCAGTTTAGGTTGCTATACCATCATCAACCTCTGGTGAACCAGATTGAAAACACATTGAAGAAAATTAATTTTCAAACCTTCAATTTTATTAAAAATGTTGATTTGAATACAAACAAATTAATTCATTTGAAAGGAAGATGACAAATTTATTCCACATCAACTACTCTAAAATTTCTTTGAAAATAATGACAAGTAGTGTCATTCTGTTATATCTCTACATACAGATGTAAACTACAGATGTGGTGGTTGCCTGGCAGCGTAATACAGATACAATTTGTTCCATTCAAGATATAATTTTGAGTTAGTTGTTCGTTTCCCATTCAACTGTATTCAATAGAATAATTTTCAATCTAATTATGATTTTAAATCTTCATATTTCTATTATAAAAACCAGCTCACCGTTTATTTGACTGCCTCCATTGGATGCAATCTTCCATTGTAGAGCAATGCTGTGAGTAGAGGTTGAAGAGACTCCTAGTGCGGGAGGCCCGGGCGGAATGATCACCACCACGTGATAGACCACTTGATCTCTGCCGAACACGTTCTCAGCTTGACACGAATAATTTCCAGCCATGTCTCTCCACAATGGACTCAGAACGAGGCTGCCAGTGTCGGCAATCCTGCAAAAGTTTTCCAATTTACAACGTGATATCTTATTTATTTATTCGAGAAATTAAAATTAACTATTAGGATAAAACGAGGAATTTGGTAAAAGAGGAGCACTAGTCACCAAGAACAGAAAAAATGTTCTAAATGCGATGGTATTATCTCCATTAGCACCGATTAATTACTTCCTATCACTATCTATGTTTGTCATTATATTAATAAAAAAAATAATTATTGGAAATAATAAAAATAAAATAGTCATTTTTAATAATAGTATTTTTTCTTCTCGTAGGGAACTTCTTGTATTGGTTTGGACATTGGAAAGCAATTCATATGTATTATAACTATAAAATTTTAAAATAAGAATAACTGTAAAAGTAGATTAACAAAAAAATATACATGTATTCTGTACAGTATATATTTCAAAGTATGAATAAATAAAAAAGTAGGCTATTCAAATATAATAATAAATAAATAAATAAATAAATTTTATTTCCATCATAAATAACAAGAATAGCAGTAATTTTCAAAACACTGGAAATTAAATGACCACTTTAGCAAGTTATGTGGTCATTGTTAGTATTGAGTTCAATTATTGTATTTATTAAATAGCCTAAATTGTTAGGCTATCATACCAGTCATACCATAAAATATCAGTGGCATTCCGAATTCAGCTCTTTAATTTGAAAAATCACCAAATTCAATTTGGAGTATGAACTTACTTGTGCGTGCCACTGTTGTGGGTGAGAATGGCTCCGGTGGGATCTCTCCAGATTCTAGTTGGCGCTGGTAGGCCGACAGTGTGACAGCCGAGAATGATTTTGCTGCCAGCAGTGCCGACAAGACGACCAGAGAATGACGCTATTCTAGCAGGTACTGCAAAACACAAAATTGTCAAATTTAGGCTATCGAAGGATGGAATTAAGTCAGATACATTCACTTTTCATTGCATCAATTTCTTTTCAGTCTGAAACTGAGGAAGATTTTTTCTGTTTCAGAGAAAATTGAATTGATCATAAAGAACTAGGCCTACGATAATTTATTCAACTAAGAAACATCATTGGATCATTTTAGTAATCAAGAATGCACGACTTTGTCAGATAGTGCTTAATTTTGTTGTGTTCTTTCATGGATTCATTTATATTTTCTATGAAAATAGAATACTAAATTATTTCATTATAATTTAGAACAATAAAAATAGAGGAGGATCAATTGCAGTTGAAATGTTACAATAATATATTTCAATTTGAATTCAATGCAGAATCCAAATGATGAGTGACTGCCAGTCACTGACTGCAACAGAATGTTATAGCTGTCTCCTAAAAGTAGGGCGGTTTCCTGGCTGATGCAACCTACTAACAGCTAATGCTAAGCATCTATTGCCTTTTTTTATCTCAAGAACATAATCTAAGCACAGCTAAATTACTACTCTAATTGACAACATCAGCTGTTGTCAGCTCACAAGAAGCAGATGGAATCGCCCAACTTTTTGCTATATTTACATAAATATATTGCTTGTATTTACCTCTCGACATTGGAGTTTGAGTTATTTTGATGCTTGGTTGCCCTTCTCCAACACTGGTAGATGCCGACACCCAGAACTCATATCTTTGAAATTCTTTCAATCGTCGGCATTCGTAAGCGTGAATGTCATCCTCAAAGGATATTTCCTTCACAGTTTCCTGAAGAGAAACAAATCAAAGAAAATGTAATAACACACGTTTTAGTCCAATTTTCAATGCAACTATAGTAATAAATTTCAAGAAAAAAATTGTTTGAAGTGAGAGATACATTTATTTTGATGAAAGACACATCATTATTAGTTTTTTACAAGTGCAGTTTTTCTAGTCCAAAAATGACTAATTAATTTTTAATGCGAATTACCTTATCAGGCTGAACAATGTAGATGTTGTACTTTGTTATTTTCCCATTTGGCTCCAACGGACGAGTCCAGGTTACTAAGATACTTTCAGAAGTCATGACCAAAGCTTTCACTTGCTCTGGTGGTCCTGGAACTGAAAGATGAACAATGTGAAACTATATCTGATTGTATATTTATTTGTGAAATTGCTCAGGAAGTGCCTAAATACTTGGCTTTTAATTTGTATAAAACATTCATTTATTCATTGATTTCACAGAAATTAATTAACTTTTGGTTGAAAACACAAACTAATGTCCAAAACGTCTTTTGCCAAATTTTTATGAATAATAAGTCCGAACGAGGTTGTGTATTTTTGCAGCACTTCACACAATAATATTTGATCCAGGAAAAATATTATACAGATTTTACATCCAGAGTAATAGAATGAGAAACCGAATGAATCAATGCACCGAATTTTTCACACAATTTCTTTGGAATAAACTTGAGAATTTAAAGGCACAATTGAGAGATTTTCATATAATATCAGTAACTTTCTTTCAACCTACAAAACATGGTGTAGGTTCAAATATGGAGTTCAATTTATGTTTCACATCCTGATAGCTAGTTCAATGATACTATGTGAGAAATTCAATAAATCTTGGATTCTATAATTAGTTTTCAAATATTTCTTCCACAATTTTATCCTTAGACTCAAAGGTAACGGAGAATGTCATTTCGAACATACATTAACAATGTGGAAAAGAAGTAGAACTCACCATCCTCTTGAGTCACACAGAATATCGGCGACGATGCTACACCCTCACCACTGCCCGTAAAAGCCAAAACTCTTATCGAGTAATTGGCAGACTTCAGCAAGCCATGCAGGTTTGTCTCTAGATTTGTTGTCTTTTTCACTTCAATCTCTGCCACACTTTCTGCAACAGAATCAGAATAAGAATTATAATATTTTCAATGACAAAAGTTAAAAACATACATACAAGAGTTTGAATTACTTATACAGAGTATTTCAAGAGGAATGTGCAATACTTCTTGGGCTGATTCCTTACATCAAGTATAGAAAAAAGTTCCATGGAAGAAATCCTCAAAAACGCTTTGCTACCGAGAAAGGCGGAGAATTGTCATTTAGAATAATATATTCGTAATTTCAAATAGGCTTCATTTAGGCACTAAAATTATCTATTCCTATGTAGAAACAGCTAATAAATTCAATGAAATCACTAAGAAGGTTTTAACTGGAACGGTTATCAAGATAATAGGGAAATATGCTAAAAAAAACAATTTTCAAAAATTAAGGGTTATAACTGGATATGGATTCATAAAATTTTCATTTTCAATAGACGTAGTAGAGAAGTAGTAGAAGTAATAGACGTAGAAGTAGTAGAGAATCAAATTTTGAAGAAAATTAAATGGAGGTGTTTGTGTAAATCTTAGAAAAATAGCGATGAAAATGAAAAAATAGACAAAACATAGCACAAGTGAAAAATTTGAGTCTAATCACGTTCTCGTAATTTAGGAATCAGCCTGAGAAGTATTGTACATTCCTCCTGAAACACTCTATATAGTATATATTACTATATCACCACTAGTATTAGTTATTTGGAAAAGATCGGTCTTGGAAAACACAAAATAAGAAAGAATGCTACCATTTTATTTTCTGGAGAAAGAGAATATTACCTGGATGAGGGCTGACATGTTTGTAGATGATCTTATATCCTTGCAGTACGCCATTTGTGTGGTCCTGATGCGGTGGCTCCCAACGAATACGTAAACTCTGTGACGTCAGAGCAGAGCATCTCACTTCTAACGGAGGCTGATCTGGAACTGAAGTATTTTAAACATTGATTAATTTTTTTTCAACTTTGAGAATACGGCACTCGTTTATCAGTCACTAGAGTCTGCATTGTAATAAGTCACTGCAGGGTGAAGTCTGTCCAAGCAAAGAAGACATTGTGGCAAGATAGGAAAATGATTCCAGCTCGGTCAATATTAGTTCAAAAATTATTAATTTGGTCTCAAATTTTAAGTAACATTCTGATCTACAATTTGAGACCAATATGTAGCAATCTAGAGTAATTTTCCCATCTATTCAAAACGTCTTCTTTGCTTGGACAGACTATATCAATATAATATTGGTTTAGATAAAGTCTCATCAATATTTTTAAAGAATTCATGACTACAGTATATATTTCTGTTAGTACTGTATTTAATGAAGATTGAAAAATTGTTTTTTGAAAGCATGAAACAGACAAATTATTGAGATACGAGTTTCTTTCTTACATTGAAGTGTAGCAGCTAAATAAAGAAACATAAATAAACTTAATGAATGATAGGAGAAATTACATATATTGATATAATAATATCACTTAATAATACTTGATTCAAAAATCCCAAGGAAATTATTGAGAAAAAACATCGGGACGCTTGAAATTTATTGTTAATAATAAAAGGTTTAGTTCGGTAGCTTCTGGTTTTATCATTAAAATATTTTAGTCCGGTGTATCATCAAAATATAGTTATTTATTATAAATTTAATGATGATATCATTTTCAAAACTTGGTATCTGTTGTCTATTGAAATGAAAAACTAACAATTCGTTAACATTTTCTAATACGTTTATTGAAGAATTTATAACATTTGATTTATATATACTAGAAATGGGTAATTGAAAACTATTTAGAATAGTTTCTCATTAAATTAATCTTCTAATGAGAGTTCAACTGAGGAAATTTCAATCAATCCATTCCAACAACATCCTCTATTTTTAGTATAGACTCCAATGGGGACTACTTTGAAGAGTTCTAAAGAAAAATTGTACATATTTCACCAATAAAAAATTCCCTGAGGTCAGTCCGGTTACTTATTATACAGACCCTGAATACTAAATTATTCATCTATACATTATAATAAATTATCTTGTATGGAGGAGGGAGAAAACAGGCGTTCCCCAAAACCAGTAAATATTGAATATTGAATATTGATTATTTTGTCAGAACGAGAAGTTTGTTGAACAGAAATTGAAATATTTACCTACCACCCTCTCTGGTTGTTGCAATGAGGGGTGTGGCAGTTGGACCAAGGCCGACTTGATTGAATGCGCGCACCGTGATCTCATAGCGGGTAAAGTGGCGCAGTCCAGTCAGTAGCAGCTCCTGCTTTTGTCGACCTCTCACGGTTCGAGTCTGCAGGTGTCCCCTTGTGATCTCACGGAATCCCACTTGGTAGCCTAGAACCTCTTCGCCGCTCAGTGACAGTGGTGTCTGGAAGGTGGGAGAAATTTTTGAATAATTAATGAAAATAAATTCTTTCCTATTTACTTTATCAATTTATTTTTATCAATTCATTACTCTAACGATAGAATAATCGAAACCCTTACAACCTTCCCAAAAAAATTATTAAGGTACGATTCCCAAGCGGCAGCTCGAGCCGCAATTTATTTACTCGTATTTATTTAGAGATTTACAATGACATTTATATGTGAAAACACGGGCTCATGTCCAAATCGTCTTCTTTGCCAATTTTGGTGAGAATATTAAAAAAGGTCATGTTTGATTCGAACTGACTATTTCAATCATATTTATTGATGTGGAAATATACACAGAACAAAAAAAATTTGTAAATTGCTAATAAAAATCATGAAAAACTAAGGAAGCTAGAGAATAGCTGCTATTAATTCTCAGCTATGTCAGGATAGTTGGTGAGCTGTCTGCGAGCGTACATACAAACGAGAGCGACTCAAGCTATACTAATTCGCTCTCGAAGACAGCTTCAGACTGTCTTGACTGAGCTGAGCACCAACAACAATCATTCGCCAACCGCCTCTAACTATATTTCGGCACTAACTACATCAATATTAATAATTTTTTTTAGAGAATAATTATTATTGATTGGACTATACGGTTCACAGGAATTTTGATATCTTATAAAATTCAACCAATAGTTTACGAAAATTGACTTATTATTGAATTAAACTGGCTTAAACGGTTTAAAGAAATTTCGATGAACATTATTATACATTATCACCAACCAATTAAATCAGATGTCTGTTTCATAAAAAAGAGGTTGTGCAATACAGGAAAAGGCGGAATTGCATTAAAATTGTGATTTTGTTGTCTAGTACGTATCCATTTCTTCCTACTCTTAAAAGGCCTCTAAAATTGTATGAAACAAGTCCCAGGTTGTTTAAAGATTCTAATATAGAAATTCTCTAACTAACCTTCCATTTGATCATCAAAGTCTCAGGATTGATGTCATCTGCCGTTACTCCCTCCGGTGAAGCACTTGGAGCTAGAAATAAGTTAATAAGTTGTGTATAAGATGTGAGCATCAAAATGATTAAAGCTAGTTTGGAAAAGTTCACGTCATGAATCTTCATTGCACATTAAGATTGGGCAGTAGTAGTCGAGTCGCTCATTTGCCGAACAACAGAATCATTTCCCAATGAACAATGTAATTTTCATCAATCTCTTGGAGCAGATAGGACCGTCATCTACGGATTCATGATATATCATGAACTTTATGTCATTGGAGAGAGAATCAAATTCACCAAGCGAATCAAATTCTACTTTTCATTTATATTAGAACATTTTAAAAAAATGTAAGTATTTTAATTTCGTATAATGCATCAAATTTTAATTATTGGAATAATTTTATAATAAAAAAAGTAAAAAGTAGAGCTCCTGGATAATTGTATCCAATGATAATGACAATGACAATTCTTTTTCCATATAATAAAAAAGGAATTTCTGTCCATAAATAACGGCGGTATTTGCTCCAAGAAATTGATAAAAATTATTACATTGTTTATTGAAACATGATTCTGCTGTTCTGCAAATGGCCGCCTACTTTTGCCCACTCTTAACACACTTACGGTTAGTGACAAAGTCTTCTATCACATGTGATAAACAGATAAAGGATTCAATTCCAAACTATGCACGGTATTTGTTTCACGATAAAGAGAATCCGTTTACATGCTAGGTTTTTTACAATACATTCATTGAAACCGAAGTCGACAGTGGCGATCGCCTACCTTCCTGCAATGTGTTAGCCAGTATGATGTGACTGGGCGGTCCGATGCCCACCTCATTGACAGCCAACACCCTCACGTGGTAGGCGCTGGAGGGGAGGAGCGCGCTCAGGTGGGCCGAGTGCACCCCACCTCCCACACTCACGTTACTCCACACCTGGGACACATTTCAAATAGATTTTATAGAATTCAAATTAAATAAAAATGTATCTAACGAAAACCGTTTTTACAATACAAAAAATGAATATATACAACAACTGAAATTCTCGTGTCTAATTAGATCATTTGATAATAAGAAAAGAAAGAAGGATTTTTATTATGAGATGAAGGTGAGTTTCCATAACTACAAGTCGCAAGCACATGCCGGGTAACGAGTTGGAGCAACGTACAACTGGTCAGCTAGTTTTTGATTTGTAGTAAAGTATGATTAGGCCGGTATTACACGATAATAGTTCTATGATCATAGTTGATCATAAGAAAAGAGATGTAAATACGAAATCATATTTTCATCTCTTTCCATATGATCAGATATGATCATAGGACTATTATCGTGTAATACCGGCCTAAGGCCTTTCAAACCGTCTTCAAAACATGGCATATGCACGAGAAAAGATAAATCAGCTCTTAGGCCGGTATTACACGAGAATAGGCCTATGATCATATCTAATCATATGGAAGGAGATGAAAATAGGATTTTGTATTTTCATCTCTTTCCATATGATCAGATATGATCATAGAACTATTATCGTGTAATACCGGCCTAAGAGCTGATTTATCTTTTCTCGTGCATATGCCATGTTTTGAAGACGGTTTGAAAGATTTCATTGAACAATAATCATGGAAAATTTGTATTCAGCTGCAAACCAGTTGAGCCCCCTTTTATAAAGGCTATGCTATATGATAGCATAGAGTGCAGTAAAAATCATGTATGTTGACTCATTTTTTCTCCCTTTAAGCTTAATTTCGATGAAGTATGAGATAGCTATGATTTACAAGTCAAATGCAAGAGCGCACACAAGAAACGCATTCGTTGAAACAGTTGATTGAAAATTTTTTTTCAATGCTTTCAAACGCACTGATTTTCTTACGCTACGTATTTTCTACTATCAAGGCCATGACCTTATTGGAGGTGGCTATGATAACAGCCATAGGTGCTCCACAAAACGGTACTGGATTGATGTTTCCTCATTTGTTTTTTCCAACACTTGACTTAATAGACGAGCTTTCTTTGATATCAGAAGGTTTTCCTTTTTAATTTTAACTTACATTTCTGTAAAACAAGTATCTACGAGTTCTAATAAGAATAAATGTTTGTTGATTAAATAATCAGTCCATATTTGTTCCAACTTGAAGAATAATGTAGTATATTTAATGTTTGAAGTAATAATCGTGTTCAGTATATTTTTCAAAAGTAAAAAAGGATGATATTCTAGAAAAATTGATGAAGATATAAATGTTTCAATTGTTGATCAAAAGTAATACGAGTTCCAAGATTATAATGTTTGCTGCTGAGTAGTATAATATATTGCGTTTGAAGATATTTTTCCGATGATTTTGAAAAATACCATTTGGAAATATAAGGTTTTGGTTTTACGTACCTGAGATGTCTGCTCCTGGAACTGCACCAGGTACTGAGTGATTGATGCCTGGTCGGGGGGAGGGGGAGCCCAGCGCACGCTCAGCCATCGGCTGCCAACTTCCACCAGTTCTACTCGATTTGGAACTTCTGGCGGCTCTGCACAGTAACAAAACAAAACCAATTAAATAACTGATATTAAATTATCTATTTAAATTCTTTATTCAAAACAATAGACTGTTTCATCAATCACTTTTGCAGATTGAAAATTGCAGAATCATATTAGAAACTATTGACTGAATAAACTGTGCAGTTTCTATTGTGTTTTGATGGATGTAAGAAAGTCGTCTAATTTAAATAAATACTGAAAACTAATAATATTATATTTTTTATTAGAAATGTTCTTTTCTGTGTGTTATAACCATTTTAAATACAACTAACCGGTTTCTGCCCGGATCGTGAGACATTAAATTAGATAATAAACTTATTAATTGAAGTTAAACTTATTAAATGATAACAAACTGATCAATTTTAAATAAAGAATTAGAAGGAAGAGAATCATGTGACACGTTATACCACCCAAGGGTGCTCGACCCCAGTGTAAATAATGCTGCCCTTCACTTTAGTTTCAATTTACCAGATTAATAATGGTTGGGCATCCGGAACCAGTATCTCGATTTAAAATAAATAAGTGGTTTGACAATATCTAGTCAGACTCGACAAGCCTTTTTATTCAATAAGGATAACAACCACAAAATCACCTGATCTGGATTTGGAAAATATAATAAAATTTTAACAACAGAAAATACTATTTCAACTTAATGTTTTAGTTTTAGTCTGGTCGAGCAAAGAAGACATTCCCTCAAAATGGCAGCTGTTCAATGCTACCAGCATTCAAAATGTAAACAGTCCCACTCTTACCATTACATCTGTTTCTCATCACATCTCACCAACTGTATGTTGGCAAAAGCGATTTTACTCTAAATTTTTCAGATCCGCGCATGTTTAGTTACAGTCGTACTTCAATCGGCCATTTTGAAGGAATGAAGTTTTTGCTTGACAAGACTATACAAAAGTCGCATGGGCACATGTGCTTAAGATGCAACAGAAACACAGATATGTATAGAGCAACGCACAGTGTTCAGCTGATTTTTTATTTCCATTGCTCCATACAACCATTTGTTTCTTATGCGCGACATGTACCCGCTACTTGTAGTGTTGTAGTAATGGAAACTCAAATTCAAAATAAATTTATTCTCCAGAATCACAAATCAAAACATATATGACTTACATGACAAGAATAATTCTATTGTTACTGTATGTATCTTACTGCTATAGTGTTCCTCTTACAATAGAATATCCTAGCAATGTTATAGTAACTACCTTTACTAAAACTCTCTTATGAAAACTATTGTTGTTTGTAAATCAAATTTCATTGATTGATTGAAGCTTGCTGTTACCTTTGACAGACAGATGGATGGTCATGCTATCCTGTCCGTAGTGGTTGTGCGCGTTGCAGTGATAGGTGCCGGCGTCGCGGCGTGACACATTCGCAAAGCGTATTTCGGATGCAATGCCGTGCGCCGTGTGTCGGGAGTGAGCGGGGGGAAGGTGGAGGCGGGGCGAGGCGCTCCACAGCACCTGCAGCGGCAGATCACCCTCCACTTCACAGACCAGCGTCATTTCGTCGCCGGCCACTCCGCTGCGGTTCACCGTGCGAGTGGCAAAGTGCGCAGGAACTGCAAAATAGAAGAGAATAGTAGAATATAATATCAGAACTTCTCACAAAATAAAAGTGGAACTACACAAAATGGAAGAGAATAGAGAATATATTTTTCAGAATGGAAAACTTTAAAGAAAAACGTACCTAAGTTATAAAGAAATGATAAAGATCGCATCAAAAATAAATTTTGAAATGACATATGTGATAAATACACATCATTTCAGTTTAGGAATAATATATTTTATCAAAATTCAACTATTGAAAGAATTCAGACTGACTGTTATTTGAATTGGTTTGTTTTGTTTTCAATGACAGGCGTTCGAGTGATGGTAAACATGATTATGTTCTATTATGTAAACATTGGCTCACCAAGGGCATGAACGTGGAGTGACCATGAGGGCACACGTTCTAGCCTTAGATTCATCCATTTATAAACTCCAAATTTTTGGGAGTGTAGTTCTTCTAGTTCGTGTTCTTGTTTTGTTAGTGATTCCGTTCAGAGAGACACAGTAACGTCTCCCTGTCTGATTTGGGTTACTTTCTGGACAGTTGTATTTCTTGATATCACAGGCTACCACAGTCCGGGTAGGATAACTCTGTGTATCAAGGGAACAATTGGAAAGAGTAGTACCTTCATCTGACAGGTATTTGTATTTTAAAATAGAATTATTAAAGTCGCGGAAAAGTGTTATCAACATGGAGAGTCAGGTAAGTCAATGTATCCTATAAATCCACAAAATGTTCCTGAGCAGCCAAGCGAGTACCCCATGATAAAGTAATTAATTTATTAATAGTAGTAAACCCCTGATTGATATAATATAATCAAAATAAATGTTAATGTCCATATTTCAATTAAGAATCTTATTTTATGTATCATTAATTAAAGTAAAATCTATTAACCATAGTTAATTATTAATTATATAAGTCCATTTTTACTCAAACCCCCTTACAAATATTCTCCCACAATATTAAAAAACGCTCGAAGAGCAACTTATATAGAAGTCTTAACAATAGACGAACTAGTAATAACTGAATTTAATGCGCAGAAAATGGGCGAATGATCAAATATCAATGTGAGAAATACTACATAAGCTAATAATACTACTACTACAAGATACACCCTGTATGTGCATAAGATTATTGAAGCTTACTCGTTTCGAATCAATAAATTTGGCACACCTAATTCAGGCACACATTTGAGAGAGGTCCCGTCTGTAGAAAAGAACTGTACTATATGAAAAGAACTATATGAAATTAGTAATTTCTCATATTAGTAATTTCACATTAGAAATTCTTTTTAGATCAGAATCTGATAAATTATTGGAAACTCTAGAATCAATACAGGACTGGACTTGATTTTTTAAATTGATAATACAATTACAAAACAATAATTTAAAAATGAGGAGAGTGACTACTGTTCTTACCATTTACTCTGAGGAAAATAGTCTTCTTCAGCACATTTCCTATCCCGTTATTGGCATGACATGAATATTGGCCTTCATGAGTCGAATCAGTTGAGCGTATGTAGATCGTTCCATTCGAGAAAACTGACAATCCAGGAGTGGTCTCTATTTGCATGAAGTCTGATGGGTCTTCTCCTAAAATAGACAAATGTTTAATAGAGAATCTTCACTTTACGTCTTAATTTCAAGAGAATAGGTTTCAACAGCCTAGGTTTCAATAGGTTTTCAATCAATAAGGTTCGTATCCAAAGGGTTGAATGATAATTCACAGCAAAAAATGGACACAATAATTGAAAACTGAAAGTAATTATTAAAGACGATGAACAAAGGTGAAGCGGTACAAGGTCCAAAGAATCTTGTGAAAATTCATTGTCTTTGGGTATTGAGGAAAGACAAAAATTATTATTTCATGAAACAATAGATCGGTTTACTCCATCACCGTCCAAAAAAAATCGAACTCTCAAAAATAGAGTAGAGCAGTCTATTCAGCTAAAATGAGATGTTTCAATTCTCAATAAAACATTCATAGTAAATTCACCACAAAAAATTTGTAATTTAATGGAAAAAGGATGTTGAATGAATTCAGTCGATTTCTCAAAAGTCGAAAGAATATTGGAAGTAAGTGGAATGAGATTTTTACGCAATTATTCCGTTATTGAAGAATAATAAAATTATGATTCAAGATTCTACTACAGTTCATTCACTATTTTTTAATATTATTAATTTTACAGGCTTCAGGCTTCTGGTAATTATATACAATCTACCAAATGAATTTATCACAAGGACTTTCTTAAATCTTGCAATGGGAATGGTATTGTACTTGGAAATTAAATTGGAAGTAAATTTTTAATATAAAAAAAACATGTTACCTGATGTCTTCATCCATGTGATGAGAGGTGGGGGGAATCCATTAGCCTGACAACGTATTACAGCCGGCTGCTGGTAGAGTACGGAAACATCTTGAGGCTCTATTGCCCAGGTTGGAGCGACTAGAACAAAAACGTATGAGAACAATAAGTTTCAATAAATTGAAAGTCATGAAAGGTGTTCGGTAATCGAAACTATTACCAGCAATTATTGAAAGACAGGAATTGAGAATTATATTATTGAAACTAATAGGAAATAAAAATCGATACAGAACATCATCCAAATTTGGACATCTTATGATATAAATTTGGACTTATTTTCATAGCTACGATGCAGAGGAACAGATTTGCAAAATTCTGTTATAAATTCAGTAGAGATTGTAAAGTAGGCTATAGGCTACATTGCTGAATTAATGAATGTAATAAGGAAGCTGATTGATATTGTTTTAGCCTATAGATGTTGATAATGTTTTTTATACCTTACACAGAACTTTATGTTTCAAGTAAATTTAATAATAAACAATTAATATCACTTTCAGATTTTCTTTCTTGGAGTGGAAACCTTAGGCAGAAACCAAAATTTTAACATGACCAGAAATTTTGGACTACATATTTTTTTTACTTAAATCTAGAAATTGAGAAATATCTGGGCAATTGCCTGTTTCTTATTTCTATAAACAATGTATTATTTTGTACTAAAATAAATAAGTAGCCTATTCGAATCAAAAGAAAATAAAGAGTTCCGCGAAATTAGATAGATTCGATGAATAAATTTGGAGATTCTAGATATAAACTTGAATATTCGAATTTAATCACCTTTTATAATAAGCTTGGCAGTGAAGTTAGTTTGGGCGGCTGCATTTCTTGCAATGCATGTGTAATGTCCAGAGTGATGAGCACCTAACTTACTGAAGAACAAAGCGTTGACAAATTGATGCACCTGAAAATGAGCAAAGTTGAGTGACTTATGCAATTAACTAAGTTCAGTTAAATTGTAAACTGAAGTTATAATAGAAAAATGGGTCTCCAAGTAACAAATGATTTAAAAAATATCAAATTCAAAACCTATAATTTTTCCTGGCAAACTGACTTGCCAATTTGTAGAAAAACGTCTGCACAACCTCTTCTCATCAACAAAATGAGATGAAATAAGATGATTATTTTTTGATCCAATTGATTTGATGGTGAGCTGCTACCTATCCACTTTGACTTCTGATTGATTACTGTCGTAATATGTAGGACACGTAGGAATATGCAGTATAATATAATTATTTTCAAAGTTGAATAGCTTTTTTTTCTTTTTTATAATATTTATAAATAGTACATGTACATGTACCTGTACATTTAAATTCCATTACAAAAGGTTCTCAATAATCGCTTATCATACAAGTTGTTTTATTTTTCAAAATGTATTGCAAGGTTCACACACTGATGCAGTTTCGAGAATAAAAATAACTGGATAGCTGAAAATTTGAAAAATAATATACATAATAAATCGAATTAAACTTGAGTAGGTACCCTGATAACTTTGAATATCATTGAATTATACAGTTTGAATACCTGTTGCTGGACATCAGGCTCTTGAGTGAGGGGTCTACCATCCTTGTACCAGGAAATATCGACAGGAAAATCACCAGAAATGATTGTACAGGACACCTGTGCTCTGTGCCCTTCCTGGAGATTATCAGGAAACTGAAATGGCTGGATCTGAGGTGGCTCTGTAATGAGAACAAACAAAACATATCTATTTAGAATTCAGTCTATACAAAATAAAAATCCAACAAAAGCAGCTCATCATAAAGGAATAGGTTTGTGTATGATGAATATCACTTGGTAGCAGTTATTCACTTAATCAGTTATTCACTAGATTCCTGATTACCATAAATTTATTGGAATAAAAGTTTGAAGTAGGCTTCACTTGATAACGAAATGGCACGTAAGGCCGGTGTTACACGATAATAGTTCTACGATCATATCCGATCATATGGGAAGAGATGAAAATACAAAATCATATTCACGGCCGTCGCGTGGTTTGTAGCGCCCCGAGGCAAGAACAACTGCGGCGCCCCCCCAAACTATCCCTACATTTAAATGTCCACCACCACGTTGTCTGCTACAGTTCACATACAATGTACATGTTCGAATGTAAGGGTGAGACGTGAATCGATGAATGAAATCAAAGAGAATCCTAGGAATTCTAGAGCTCTATTATTCTATGGTGAAATGAACGTTTTTCACAAAGTACCAAACCTACTCTGATTTATAATAACATTCTTTAGAATATTTCACCGACAATGCAGTCAAAAATTTTTACAGAAGGATACTGTTCAGATAAGATTCTGTTTAGATTGTCAACACTGTTTGTGGAAATGTGTTCGTGGAACACGAAAGACCTCCACTCCAGCAAGGTAATCACACTATTCTTCTGTAAAAATCTTGGCTGCATTGTCGGTGAAATATCCTAGTGAATATTTAATAACACACAGCAGTTCGTTATGGATCAAGAAACCACCTTCCTCTTATGATAAAAGTTTTAACAAGATCATCTCTACTGGATTGTACAAGAATAATTATGAATTAAATTCATTATTTCATTTCTTACTCAATTTCAAGCTTTAGTACTCAACTTCTCTAAAATATTGTTTGTCTAGTAAGTACAGTAATGTGTAAATACAATGGAATCTCGATAATGATTTGTACTTCTTCAATTAGAAATCTTTAATCCGAATAAATGTGGGACATTGCATTCCATTAACAATTATTATAATTATAGTCTTTTGAGGGCAAAAATATTATGTCAATACACCTTTGCGTGTGAGATCGCTATTTAGACACATATGGAACTTGATAATTCACAGAAGCCTGATAAACAACAATAAAAGACAGAGAAAAATAATACTAGGGATACAGAAGTCACTTGATAAACAAAACTTTTTTATAATTAGGCCTAATAACAGAACGTGACTTCAGAAATTGTAGAAACGAATTTAACGCCTACAAATAGGAGAGACAGGATGTTGATGCGACGACTGCTTACTCATCATTTATTTATTTTAACTTTACTATCACAAGTTGTTTGAATCTAAATTGGGGAAATAATTACGATGCCGAGGCGTCCCCAGGCCACGGCGCCCAAGGTAACCGCCTCGGTCGCCTCGCCCACGCGATGGCCCTGATCATATTTACATCTCTTTCCATATGATCAACTATGACGGTAGAAATATTATCGTAATAGATAATATTAATACCGGCCTAAGACAGAAGTTTCTCTGCTAAAAATTACGTATCGGATTCAATTCCTTTGATGTATCAATTATTGTTTGTTTGTTTATGAGGAAGAAGCCCACATGAGCTCATAGGCTTGTGCGTGGGTAATGGAATGGATGATAGATGACTACTTTTTTTTAATGTAGTCGGGACCGACGGCTTATCGTCTCCTCCGAAAGACGGGGTGGCCGCATTTATGTGATTGTGCTGTGGTCAAAAATTGTTTCCCCGCATGGGACTTGAACCAGGGTCCACCTGGTTATCAGACCGGCGCTTTATCACTCCTCCAACGAGCCACCCAAATTATTATATTATATATTAATATAGATATTATATAATACTATTATTATATAATATATACTATATATACTATACTATAAATACTGATTATTATATTAATAATAGCATAATCAGTTAGCTATTGATCATTTGATCTATTCGCTCAAAAATTTGAGCGAAATAACAGCATAAACTTGATACATGAAGGTATTTGCTATTGATACTTCTAAACTTATTCATTTTCTTCAATTTTTATTTACATACTTCATTTCTTAAAAAAAAAACATTATATTACCGTTTATACTTCCTTGTAATCAGACTGCTTATACTTTCAAGATTCACTTATTAAAATTGTGATTCATATAGACGAACAAGTATAGAAATTTTAATAATAAGTATCGTGTTTCTGTTTTGGATTTCAGACTAATAAATGTTGAAATTTAAGATTATCCTATGAAAATACTTGAAAAATTAAAACCATACATTAAAAATTCAATCAATCAAACTTGTTACAGATAATCGAACCTTGTAAATCAAAATTTGTTACAGAAATTAACAGTGACTGAATTATCAACTCAGCAAGGATAATCAATTTCGAAACCAAGTAAATGAAACTTTCTCAATTTATTTTGATTAGTACAAGCTCATGAATAATTTGCAGCCTTATAATACACAACACTATTTGCAAAAAAGTAGGCCTACAGTAGATCAACTGCCTCACAATATAACATAGAATATAATTATTTTCTTATGGAAACCGTAGATTGGCTCAATCATCGCTGCTTTTCAGCCGTGCAAAAACCAAGAGAAAGAGAATTAATTACTGGCCATTACAGTAAAAGTGACAGTGAACGCAGCCATGAAGATTCCAGCTTTCAATTAATTTTCACTACAGCGCAACATAAAAACTTAATTAGAAATTCAGGAATACATGCTCGCTCCATAAAACATTATTAGTAGCCGAGAAACGTGCGCCGCCCATAAAATGTTATTAGGTGTTGTGAGAGCCCTTAAAAACAAGTTGAAATTTTGAATGGACTGTAAATTATGAAACGTTCCTTCGCCAGCTATAGCGGCGCTCAAGTCATTTTAAAGACCAGTGAATGAATAAGCGAGGCATGCGCAGCGCAGGCTGTGAATGTGAAACGAGCCCTGGCTTCGTTATCTCTTTGCCGGGGAGGCTGCTAGTTAGCAGATGAACCAATAAAGCTCTAAATAATTAAATTTTGTTGCTGTGCTTAAAGAGCATACAACATTGCAGTTGGATATGAGCATAATGTAGATGTTATGAACAACATTATTATGCTTATTAAATTTCAAACAAGGCCTTTATGATTTAGAAGTTTGTGATCGTGTAAGCTCTGTAGAAGTTGTCGAAAATTTGACTCAACGCGTGTTTAAATCATAACTTTGTGTAGTCTGGTCAAACAAAGAAGAAATTCTGGTAAGATGGGAAAATGACACCAGCTAAGTCAATATTGGTTCAAAATTATAGATTTGATTTCAAATTTTAGAGCAAAATGCTTTATACAGTTTGAGACCAAATTTTAAATTTTTTGAACTAATATCGACCAAGCTGGAGTTATTTTCCCATCTTGCCAGAATGTCTTCTTTGCTTGACCAGTCAATAATATCTCTACCAGTCTATATATACATTTATTGAATTAAGTATAATGCAAGTACTATATTATGTAGTCTGTCTAAGCAGCGAAGGCATTCTAGCAAGACGGGATAATGACTCCAGCTCGGTCAATAACAGTTCAAATTTGCTCTCTAATTTAATTGTAGATCAGTATGTTTCCTACAATTTTTGAACCAATATTGACCAAGCTGGAGTAATTTTCCCAACTTGGCAGAATGTCTTCTTTGGACTGACTATAGCTTATTAATGATAGAAAAAACAAGCCATCTGCTATGATTAGTGATGCGGTGACATTGATTGTATTTGGTGGTTCCGTAGCGGTATTGCAAGTAATAATGGAAATTAATGGATTTCCGCCACTGTATTGTCATTATTCCCCTCCTAATCAATGATATTGTAGATTGAGCAATAATCACAAGCATTGTCGAACTGCCAACAACAAGAGTTACTAAATTACCTTCTGCATATATTTGTATCACACAGAAAGGTAGTTAGCCCAAATGAGATACTTGAAAGAGCAAGTGAATGAGTGGGCCATTCAAAGTGTGAATTTCAAGCTGAAAGCTATTTCACTGAATAATGAACTTTCAATTAATGTCAAAAGCTTCAATTAAGGCCTGAGTATCTAATCAATGTCTAATTACACACGCCAAATTGCTAACAAGTAGTTTCGTTAAGACCAATTATAATGCACTAAACATTGAGTAAGATTTCAAACAGAATTTATGAATATTACATAACTGGAAATGTGAATGAAATACAATAAATATTCATCCTAGTGATAATAGTGACTTGAATTTTTGAAAGTATTTTTGGAAAATGAATTTGTTGGTCCGCTATTTTCGGGCTAGAAAAGCCCGGATAGGACTACTTTCGAATTGAAAATAAATATTCCCAGAGCGTTGAAATGAATATAAAATTATCTCCATAAAAATCGACTTATATTATTGCCCTACAAACATTTTTTTAATTAAATCGAATCAAAATCAAACTTTATTGTGGTTCATCAGCAAAAAATCAATCCATGGATTTATATAGTATATGATACTATATTTCTATATGGTATGAGCAAAGACGTAAGTGGATCTTAGAATCTGACAACACACGTTATTACTCATGTCAGATAACCACCTCCGCAACATTCTTTTGTATAGATAAATTGAACACTCCCCTGGCTGACTAATAGACAAAGGTGCATTCCGAAGAATTACATGTACCAGGTAAGTTACATTCCTGTCGCAGACTGATCTCATGTTTCGTGAAAGGCCAGAATGATGAAGATATGAGCTGCGGGTCAGGTAATTGTGTTGAGAGGAATTATCGAAAACAATTTTATTTTTGAATGTATAGGTCAAAACAGATTTGATGAAAAGTTTTTTTATAGGGAGAACATTGAAAAGATTAAACAAGCGATCTGATGGATAAGTCCTCTTCAAACCTAGTCCAGCTTTGATAATTGCTTACTGTGCTATGGATAATTCTTTAATGTATACATCACATGCACCGCCCAAAGCAATTATACCGTATGTCATGATGGGTTGAGCAAATGAGAAGTAAACCATTCTTAATTCTTTGACATTAAGGATGCCACGTAATTTAGAGAAAACGTAGATCAACTTTCTCAACTTATTTTTCAAGTAGGCTATGTGCTGCATCCAACTCAGTCTATTATAAAAAATTATAAATAAAATAAAATTTTATTTCATTTACTGACTCAATTGAACTGCAGTCACATTCGACATCCCACTCACGACCACACCTGTGAAGTTTAAGATCCAACTGAGGAGGCGGGGCACGGTTCTTGTGAAGAAAAATAGGCATGACTTTGGTTTTACTGATATTCATACTAAGGATATTGTTATCAAACCAATTTTTCAGTTTTACTACACCACTATTCGCAGTCCTGTACACTTCTCCCCAACTATCCCCCTCAAAGCTCTAGCTCTTTCGCGCCCAACGTGGCTGTTCAAATATTACTCTACATTTTATTTTTTATCTTCTATTTATCCATTATCTTTATTTTTGATACACCGATATTCTTCTTCTCCACCTCCAATACCTAATTCAACACCAAATTTAAATTTAAATTCAAATTCAAAATTTACGTTTATTCCGCATAAAGTATAAGTGCAAAATAGAAAATTTACAAGAAACAAAATCATGATATTTATTTTTATTTTTATTATTATTAAATATTATTTATTAATGAGTCAGCTAGTCGATAAGTCAGTTAGCATACGAGTCGAATAGTTACAAAGCAGTTGGTCCGTTAGACAGTTGGTTAGTCGGTCAGTCATTCAACAATAAATCAGTTAGTCACAAAGTCACAAAACAGTTGGTCGGTCGATCAGAACAGCGGTGGTCATTCAGTGAATTGTAGCGCATAAAACACAGCAATTTTAAGAATGATGGTGTATGGATGTATGTGTGTATGCGTTTTTTTTTGCAGGTGGTGTGTGTGTCCCCCTCCTGTATGAGTGTGGATGGATGAGTGCGGTGTTAGTTATTATTTTGCCTCATATCTTTTTTAATTTCTTTTTATTTTGGTAACAACAAGTATCTATATTATTTTTGTAATACGAACTCACGACTCACAAACAAACCTAACGGTTCATGTGAGCGTTGTTTCTTATTTTGTAAACTTATTTATATATCTTTTCATCTTTTATGCTATGTATTGTACATTAGGCCTATATGCCTTTTTTTTGTTACTGAACAGAAACAAATAAAATTCAATTCAATTCAAAGTCCTCATAATATTCAGTCTTCTTTTGTATCAAATCAAATCTTTATTGTTGTTGTCAAACATAAACAAACGTCATTATTAGAAAGATAACATACCGGTACATATAATATACATTATAGTCAGATGCTTACGTTATTGCTACTAAGGTACTCGTCAATTGTATGAAAAGCCTGCTTTTTAAGTCATTGTGCTATGGTGAATATGCATTTTTGAGGGGTAAATTTTTTATACTTGGAGGTTATTTGTTAAATAATAAATATTGTTGATAATTATGGCTTTTAAATGATCTATGCAGTCTGATGTATGGTGTGATTGGGTTATTTCTATTCCTAGTTATATATGTTCATGCCGATGACTATGTCTTGGTAATAGAGCTAAGTTTTTTTTCAACATATATTAGGTTACAGTAAATGTACATTAAAGGGAGAGTCATGATTTCAAGCTCAATGAGAGAAACAATTTTTACAGCTTTCATACTATTGTAAAAAGGTAAAAAATGCCCACATAGAGGGCATTACTCTCAGAAAAAAAACTATGTTCAAGTTTTAATGTAGTTTAAAGTATTGTATTGGGAATAAATTTTTTCAATAATAATAATAATTGGTGTTTTGTTTTTTGCGACTCACTCATAATATCGAGATAGAGTCGTCCGGTAGCCGCCTGGCCCTGTTGGTTGCGCACCGTGCACCGGTACTCTCCAGCGTCGAGCGTCGAGTCGACCCTGGCCACGAGGAGGGTGCCGTTGGCGAACAGCCGGTGTCGGTAGTGGGCCGGAAGCGACTCGCCGCGACGCTGCCACGTGGTGCCCGACACCGGAAATCCGGCCACGGGACAGCGCAGCCATGCACTTCCGCCCGACACGGCTGTCACGTTCACTGCGCCCACGCGAGCCGTCGGTGGACCTGCATTTATAGTAAGATTAATTAATTTAGTTAATTAAATATTCATTTATGTATTCATCTATGAGGTTGACTGGAATCAGGGACTCAGTCAACATACAACAACGTGTAAGATAAGCATACTTTGCAATACAATACTTATTTTTATTTTCTTAGGGCTACTGTATTTATCCAACTTTCAATTAATGAAGATCAAAGTACCCTTTTCAAATATTTTTATTTTACATAACATGTTTCAGCATATTAGCCATTATTTGCATTAAATAATGGCTAAATATTTTTTGGCTATATTAATTGAAAGTTTGCAATACAATATTACAAAAATATGCTATTAAGTTGATAAGTTAATGTAGTTGATAAGTTGAGGTATCCTTGAAATAATAAGTAAACGATAATATCTTCATCTAGAAATTGGAATTTCAAATATTTAGAAATTCAGAAACTGAAAATAAGGTAGAGGAGAACAAAAGCCTCTATATGCAAAGAACTTTTATATAATACTATGCAATAGAATTCCAGTATCATCAAGACAAATCAGTTTGACGGTGACCCTGCAATTACCCACAGATCTACAATTGAAGACAATATCAGTTTACTCTCTAATCAACGAAATTGGAACAATTAACGGGATAGGTTGTTAGTGGTTAGTGATCAATTAGGATTGATTTGAGAAATATCATCTCAATGCATAATATGGCATCATAAATTAGTAGGAAATCATATTTACTGAGATAAAGATTCTGAAGCAAAAGAGAATGTCAGAATTGTAAGAAAAAGTAATTACAATAGCTCCTGTACTAAGTTTTCAAGCTTTAAACTTGTCCTTTCTTCTTGAATAAAGCTTGGAAACAATGATCTATCTGAGTTGTTCAATTCATTTATCCTTATTGATATTCTTTGGATTTCATTTTTAACTTCTTTGATACTTTGGTTGAGACTATTGATAACTTAATGAAATATTACATTTTAAGTATTTTTCTTGAAGAATTATGATCTGTATCTGTGCCTTTCTAGTACAGTCACATTAGGTATGTAAAACGGTATGTCCTTCCAAAGTGTATTGTAGATTTTAGTTCTGATTTTTTGATATGGTTAATAATATCATCACGTCATTCTTATTTGATTTGGAATTTTAGTAGCCTACTTATGACTAATAAGTATCCTATAAATTTTATCCATATTCTGGTTATGGATCCTATGACTATAGAATCCTACATGAGACTACACATGATTTCGTAGAATCTCATGAAGCTTTTCAGAAGCATTTTTTTACATGAAGTAATGTATGTAATACAAGAAAGCAAACTAAACTACCACACCCCAATAATAAAAAAGTACATAACTAATTGAAAAATCTAATAAATCGTACTCAATATCACCCATTCAACTTCAAATATGAACATAAATCTATAATCTTAAATCAAAATTGAGTTTTACTAACATTACAAACTAATTACCCTAATAGCATAGATAAAGTATTACCAGCATTACTTGAGTTGCTTTTGTGTTTTTGGCCCTAGAAAATCAAAACTACTTCATCAAATACCAAAATTTTAATCATTGTGATGTATGAAATCAAGAACTATCTTTATTTCTCATTGTAGTTATGTCGGCTGTGGAACTTCTTCGGAGCTCCCCACTAATAAAGTAATAATAATAATTACTTGTATATGATTTCTCTTCACTAATTTTCAGTAATAAACTTTCAATATGTCCAAGCAAAGAAGACATTCTGGCAAGATGAGAAAATGGCTCCAGCTCGGTAAATATTGGTTCAAAAGTTATGAAATTAGTTTTAAATAGTAGATCAAAATGTGTTCTACAATTTGAGATCAAATTAATGATTTTTGAACCAATATTGACCGAGCTGGAGTTATTTCCCCATCTTACCAGAATGTCTTCTTTGCTTGGACGGACTAAACAAACACTCACCATAAACGTTGAGCGCAGCCGAATGAGCAGCCGCCCCAAGGTTGTTGCGTGCGACACACGCGTACAGTCCTCCATGCTGCACATGCACCTGGCTGATGTTGAGATGTGAGACCACGTCTCCGGTACCCGGGTCGTGAAAGGAGCCGAACACGTATCCGCCCTGGGCGGGGAGGGCGCCGCCGTCCAGCAGCCATGCGACGCGCGGTGGTGGGTTGCCGGAGGCCACGCAGCGCAGTGACACCGCCACGCCCGGCTGCACGGTTTGCTCGATGAACGTCGACTGCAGTTCCGGCGGAATTGCTGGACAAACGCAAAATACACGTCAAAGTAATACTAATCAATTAATTAATTATAATTGATAGGCCTACTAGCGGAGTTGCAGGACAAGTAAAAAAGACACATCAGAGTAGTCTGTTTATTATTGTACTTGATTGACGTTTCCAATCGTATATTGTTACACTTGAGCTAAAATTTTTCGTGCTCTAAATTTTTAATTTTTTGATAGTGAATGGCGATCTTCCTTGTGTTTTGGAATCTCTTGATTTGGGAGAACTTTAAAGAATTCAAATCTCAGTGTATCATATCAAGAAATACCATGATTTCCCTTCGATGGAAATTAAGGTTATTGTGCCGGTGGAACTTCCATTTGGAACTCCCCACCGAATACGGCATAAGAATACTCACTTGAAGGAATAAAACATATTCTATTCTATAAGGGCTACTAATGTACAATAAATCAATAATTAATCAATGTACGCTTTGAAATAAGTTGAACAAATATGTTGTCAATTAGCTATACCAAGTTGATGCCTTTAAAATTAAAAGAGACAATACAAGCATAACGTAAGCTGTTAGTATGTTACATCACGTACAAGAGACAGACAAACCGCCTAACTATCTGGCGGCAGCTATATCACCGACTTCACTGCTTAACCCATCCCACTTGTTCTATTTATTACTTGGAACATTTTGCCGCGTTGTGTTGCGAGGCACTCCTCATCAACTTATTTGTTTCCATTAAAAACAAAATGCTTCTCTGTTTGTTTCATATTAGAGATAAAAAAAAACAGTAGATTACATTATTTGTAAGGTTTAGAATGAAGATTGATGGTAAGGTAGGAATCCAAATTAGATAACTCTATTCAAGTAATCGAACATCCATTATTATTGAAGTTTTATTAGGTAACGTAAAGTTATCAACTTTAATGCTTTTTATATCTGTAAGGAAAATTATCAGCATTGTTTGATTCCATTAAAAACAAAATGTGTCTCTGTTTCATTTTAAAGATATATAAAAAACAGTAGCATTCTTCGTCCCATTTTTGAGCCTACTAAAAAGGATTCTGATAAACCTTTATACCACGCACAGGTTTTATGAACCCATGTGACATAAAATTTAATTTCATAATAATTTTGTCCAACTTATATAAACATGTCATAAAAAAGGAAATGCAATGTAGCCTAGTAATTGCATAGGCAAAAACCAATTTGAGCCAAATAATAGATGATGGATGACTTTGTTGATGATTTAGTTTATTTGAGAGACGTTAATACTAGCATTTTTGAAGATTTTAGTTCATTTGATTTTTTCATTGGAGAGCAGGGTGAGATTGGAAACATAAGTTTTTTGAGCTTGAATATAAGAAGCTATTATAAACATGTAGATGAATTTATCGTAATTTTGAATAGTTACAATAAACAATTTGACATAATAGTGCTTACTGAAACGTGGACGGATGATAGCTGTATGCCAGTAAGTATGGATGGATATGATGTATTTTTAAATAAGAATAGCCGAAATCAGAACGATGGAGTGATCGTGTATGTGAATAAATGTTTTGCTGTGTGCCAAGATGATGTAAGTCTGTATGGCGCCTCAGGTGTGAAATTAGACCTCTCTTTCAATGCTGAACGGTTCTGCTTGATAGCAATTTACAGAAGCCCCTCTGCTAATATGGAATCCTTTATAGATGACCTCGAAACTTATCTCACTGATAGGAATCGAGACCGTTCACATTTCATATTGGGTGATATTAATTGTTGTATTTTGCCTCACGAAGTACTTGATCACACGGCTCAGCGCTATCTAGATGTTCTCTATGCGGCTGGGTTTGTCAGTTGCATAAATGTGCCTACCAGGATTACTGACACGACAGCCACATGTCTTGATCATGTTTTCACAGATATAATTAATACCAACGCTATAAAATCAGCCGTGTTAAGATGTAGCATGACTGATCATGACTTCACAGTATGCCAAATCCAAATGATTAATAATAAACGGCCACCGGTTATACACAGCCGGCAGAAAACATTTCTAGATGAAGTGCTAGTATCTCAGCTCATTGCTGATTGTGACTGGTCAGATGTAACAAGTAAACCAGACGTAAATTCTAGCTGTGAAATTTTTATTGACAAACTCAAACAAATTATTTCCCAGGCCACACAAACTGAAATTATCCCATCTAAAAGCTTTAAAATAAAACCATGGATCTCTAGTAGTTTACTAAGAAGCATTCGTCACAGAGACAAATTGAGAAAAAAATTGAAACAACAGCCCTTTAATATTACACTAAGAGACCAATTCAAACAATACAGAAATCACCTTACAAAATTATTAAAGACAGCTAAAGAAACTTATTACCAGAATAAAGTAGCAAATGCTGGCAGTAATAGCAAAAAACTCTGGAGTAGTATTAAAGAAATCACTGGATTGGGTAAAAATTCAGACAACTTTCCTATTCAGCATTTTTTAAACCAGAGGGATAGTGATAATATGGAGCCTGGTGATGTAGTAAAGGTAGCTAATCATTTCAGTAATTATTATGTAAATGAAGGTGCTAACCTTGCCAGGGCCATACCCAATATTGCTGAAGGTCCAGTTAATGATGCGGATTTCAGTGTGGATTCGCGTTTTGAACTGTGGCCAATTAGTGAATTTGAATTAATGAGAATTATAAGTGATCTTAAGGGAGGATCTGCTCCCGGCATTGATAAAATTCCAGCCATGTTAATAAAGAAAAATATTAATTCATTGAAAATACCATTACTTTATATCATTAATTGTAGTTTTTTACTAGGAGTCTTTCCTGAAAACTTGAAAGTAGGAAAAGTTGTTCCCATCTACAAATCTGGCCCTAAGAATCAATTTATTAGTTACAGGCCCATAAATTTAGTCAGTGTCATTTCCAAAATTATCGAGAAAGCAGTAAGGCTTCAATTAGAAACATACTTAATAGCTAATAACATTTTATATGAAAACCAATTTGGATTCAGAAAAGACAAAAATCTTAATGACAACCTTTTCCTCCTATCCAGTCGAATACATAATTCAATTTCTAATAACAAAAAAGTTCTTCTGACCTTCATTGACTTGGCTAAAGCTTTTGATTCAATTGATAGAGCCATTCTTATAAAAAAAACTGAGAAATATTGGTGTTTGGGGTGTTACTCTGAAGTGGTTTGAGAACTACTTTGGTGGAAGGAAACAAGTTGTTTCTATCTTGGATAAAGAGAGTACACCAATGAATAATCACTTTGGAGTCATTCAGGGTGGCAATCTGGGCCCAATATTATTTCTAATATACATAAACAATTTAAGTAAGGTAAATATTGATAATGGCCAAATATATCTGTTTGCAGACGATACCGCATTACTATTCGAAGGTAACAGTTGGGATGAGGTGTTTCGTTTGGCAGAGATAGGATTGGGTACCGTAAAGGACTGGTTTGATAACAATAGACTAACTATCAATATTAGTAAAACAAAATACCTTCCTATTTCCATCAGAGCTAATGGTGATCCAATTGGCTTAGAACTTAGATTGCACACCTGTGGCCGGCTGAATGATTACACACAGTGTCAATGTGAATGTATTGAACGAGTGCATGAATACAAATACCTTGGCGTAATATTCGATTGTCGATTAAAGTGGAGTAATCACGTACATTACTTGAGAAAGAAGCTTCGAAAGTTTATTTATGTGTTTTCATCTTTGAGCGGGATCCTAACACCCAGAATTAGTTTTTTATAATAAAAAACACCCAAAAACAAGTTTATTTTGCCTTCATTCAATCAATCTTACAGTTTGGTATTATAGCATGGGGAGGTACATTCAAAACATTATTAGCCCCGCTATCAACTGTACATAAAATCATAATAAAAACCGCCTTACGCAAACCACCAACATACCCATCAGACACTCTCTTTGAAGAATTTAATGTACCAAACGTCCGACAATTATGTATAAGAACTTTAACCTGGTACATCTTTAAACATAAACTGGCCTTATTTTCCAATATCCTCCACAATTATAACACTAGAACAGCTTTAAATATTGGTATCATCAACCCTACACTTTCAAGAACTTTTTCCTCCACTTCTCTACATTATAAAATGCATATTCTTTATCAAAAACTACCAGAATATTTAAAAAACCCAGCCAATATGTGTATAAGTCATTACAAAAAATAGTTAATGAATGGGTGACTTCCCTTATCACAGAGGAGCAGGAAAATATCTTATTGTCACCTTACTCTATCCGATGACAGAACACATATTGTGAAATTTTTTCAATAAATTAATCAATTTAATTAATAGATGTGTGAGTATGTTGTTAGTGGGTACGAATAGATCTAAATTGGCTTCACTTTTTAGTTGCAAAGTTTCAATCTCACTGTGCTTCTCTTTCCTTTCTCTTATTGAATATTTTGATATTTTTGAAATGCTCTCTCCTGATTACTATTTTTTTGTTCTATTTCTAACATTATTCTCTCTTAAAAATAAATTTTTATTAAACTACTTTGTAATATGTTTCATATTGACATCATAATAAGACAATTTACATGATGCTTATACAACTCGCTCCTCTCTCACAGGCATGTGCCCATAAGAGGAGCCTCCAATATATATTGTTCATCTTTTATATTTATTATTGTCATATAACTATGATTGTATGTTGATTTTTTGGAGAATAAAATTTCAATTTCAATTTCAATGATATAAGAAATTGTAATTCACATACGCAACTTATAAAAATGTCAGAATTTAAACATATTATAATGTTTAAGGGCTAATAGCTCTTGAGTATAGGAGAAACTTGTTAAAATTTTCTAAACATTAGAATATTGTATAAAGAAAAGGGTATTATTTACCAGACTCATGAGTGACAGATTGTTTTTTTTATAAATTGTAGAACATTTTTTGTAGACTATTTGAATAATTCAATGATAAAGAATCGGTATCATGAGTAGTAATAAATAAAGAAAACAGAACCAACATAATATACAACATGACGAGAAGACCAAAAGACGGGCGACGGGCATGAACTAACCTCAAACTTCAAAAAAGTGTAAACAAAGGAAACAAGACACAATTCATGTTGTGTGTTGAGCAGAGATGTAATCACTGATTTTCAAAGTTCAAGTAGTATAGATAAATAATAATAAAGAAATAATTTTTAATGTTCCATATTCATGCAAAGAAATATAAAAACCCAAGAGCTTTGATCAGATTGATTTATCAGAAAATTATTGATATTGGCTTCTTGGAGAGCGGGAGCTTTGAACTTTCAAAGCGTTGAGTTCCTTACTTTTGTAGTGATGAAGAAAAGTGTATACCCAAGATAAGTTAAAAAATATTGGGGTTTTTGTTTGGATTAAAGTAAGAAGTATCTTGAATATCCTATTTTTCCTAAAAAAGAATATTTATGTGTTGAGTTATGTTATAGTTATAGCACAGAAAAGATAAAACCTAAAGGATTTACCTTCTCTGTGGTTAGATTAATTATAGATGAAACCATGAAAGTTATCCTTTTCTAAATAGAAGACACTTTCATGAATGAAATATGAATATATATTAATAATCCTTATATCTTGATAATACATATGAGTATATTGTTGAAGGAAACCCCTTTTCGTTGGGAAAACGATAATATTATGAAGGTGCAAATTCAAATGTTCCAAATCTTTCTCCTCATGTTCCAATTCCTCTCCTTCATGTCCTATAATACCAATTAGTTATACTCTATATTATTATTGTTATGATAGTCATTATTGAATGCTCCAGAACACTTCGCTCCAAATACAAAGTTATAATAATTATTCTTATTACTTTTCAGCAAAGTATCATTTTTGTAAGGGTGATTCCAATATTCTGCCAATGCATCATGCCTTCATGAATCATGCCATAAATAATTTATTACGAACTATTGATATAGGCTATATAATAATAAATTATTATTAAATTGAGCTATATTGGGGATTGTGACACAAATACAGAGCTAACAAGACATTATGAGCTTCAAAAAGTGGGTATTCATTCCAATTCCCCTGAATTTAAAAACAGTATAGCTTTAAAATATATCTTACAAGATTTAAAAACGGAAAAAAGTTTTGAAAATACTGCAAAAATAATTTTGTTCTGGTCTTTGGAGTACCTAATATTCTATAATAGGTACCTAATTCTATAGGTACCTAATAATATCAGAGATCGATTATCAACTCCGGTCGATAATCTACCAATCACAACCACAATCCTCTTTGGGAGTTGGTAACAATCCAAAAAAGTATAAATGTAGGAAATTGTAGTTCGAAGTTGAAGATGATGTCAGAACAAATCGAGGAAGAATGATGGAATAAAGAAAATCTCAATTTATTTCTGCCGCAGCTTGTCTGTGTATGGTACCACATCAAAGTTTTTCATTTGATCTCAGCTTAGATGGGAAAGAAAAGTTGAGCTGGGAGAATTTCTGTTGTGTGAAATATTGGTGGCGTGAGTGACGATGACAGAGCAATGGATAGCGGAATAGGAGTGACAGCATGAGCTTCAACTGACGTTCCCGGCCGAATATCTAGCTGGAAGATAATGTCTGTCAAGAGAGTTGTGAGAAGAAATGAAGGCAACGTTGATGAGGGATGGAGGGAAAACAAGTTACTTGCGTGAGAGAGTGAGAGAGAGACAGAAGAAAGTGATTGTGTGAAAGATAGGGAAGACGTTTGATAAATAGTCGGGTTTCCCTCATATCAGACTCCCACTGCAAACTCACCAGCTTCACTGCAAAACATAACGCTCAAAACTTTATACCCTCTATATACTGAAACATCAAATCATTCTGCCAGAATTACTTCTCATATAACGGTGGAGGCGATTGAAGATTCTCTTGGGACTGGTTGTTGATTATGAGACCAGACGCTTCTAGAGAATAAACTCAGTTTATTCTGCTTTGCTTCAAATACGGTGTGAAATGCTACATTCGATGAAGGACTTATTACAGGAAGAAAATCAGAGTCTTATATGGCTATGATATATCACAGTTTTGATGTATGTGTTATACTTATAGTGATATGGTAAGAGTATTATAGCACTTATAAATAGAATAAAGGGGTTCGCCAATGAAGTGGGACGATTTGAATGAGCAATAGGTTGATTAAGAAATTATATTTTTGTAATTTTTTCATAATGAATAGAGAATAGAAATGTAGCCATTTAGTGTACAATAAGTGAAAATCATAAGTGAATCAATTGCAATCTATGCACTTTTGCATCCGGGCCTGGAAGTTTCCCATGACATTTCGCAGCTTATTGAGTGGTATTCCTCCAATCTCATCTTGAATCCGTTGTTTTAAAGCTGGGATAGTTCTGGGGGATCGCTTTGAAAAACTCTCGTTTTAAAGTAGCCCCATAGAAAAAGTCACAGGTTGATGAATCTAGAGAGCGATGGGGCCAAGGAATATCCCTTCGAGAAATGACGCGGCTTGGAAAAAAACATTCTCAAAATTCATGGCAATTCTCGCAGTGTGGCTTGTTGCCCCAACTTATTTGTTCATTCAATATAAAACGAGTGAGTTCTGGTGTAGAAAAGTCATGAATCATTCCGATGTAACGTATAATAGTCAACAGTCAAAGCAAATTTACCCGTTTCTTTCAGACTCGGCTACAAAAGTGCATAGATTCCAATGGAGGACATTTGGAAGATGTTATATTAAAAAAAAAAAGATTTTTGACTTGTTGCACACTAAATGGCTACATGTCTACTTTCTATTATGATAAAAAAATTACAAAAATATAATTTCTAAAACAACCTGTTGCTCATTCAAATCATCCCACTTCATTGGCGAACCCTGTATAACACCTGTTAGCCCAGAATGGATGAATTTTCCACTAGAAAATTCACAGGATAAATTATTATAAGTCCGGAAAGAAAGCATCACGATAGAATTTATATCACATTAACAGAGCAATAAGTTCAATAACTCATCGAAGCTGACACTGATGCAAAAGAATCAGTTGAAGACAGCTCATCAATAGTAAAGTGAGAATGATTAAATTGATGTTCACCCTTTATAAAACAGCAATAAATAGATGCCAAACCCAAAAAGTATTTGTTCTCACACTGTTTGCCTGTAAAGTCCATAATTCCTACAAAACCTACTACAAAGCAAAATCAAGTTTAATGACTCCAAAACTATCAAGTGATTGCAACCCTTTAAAAAATCTTCTGATATTGGAAGAAGTCGTTGTATATTATATTATCTTCCTTCATCATAATCCCTTTCAAATAGTTTATTTGTAACTCCTCCATTATCAATAGGTTGAGGCTCTTAATTGTACAAAGTAATGAGTAGGCGCGCTGCTGCGGGCTTTACCGGCTGAATAATGGCATGAGGCTTACTTGAATGGCGTCTATTCTCGTCAGGAACGTCATAAGCAAACATACTCGAGCATACAGAGGCTGGCGGTAGCGTGTGTATCGATTATACACGGCGCGCTTTGATTGCGTTTTGCTTCAACTTGACGCTGGAGTTAAGCGTAGTTAAACGCAACACTTGGCTAAACGTGTGGTGTAGCCTCATACAACTATAACCCTGCATTATATGTATAGATTTCTATCTATAACCTACTATGTTTCCGTGCGTAGAAGGCTCTCTTGCCTGAAAGCCTCATCTCTATCCGCGCATCTCTTGAGTACTAGCTCCATCTCTCTTCCTCTTCTTCCACCCGAGTGACTATCTTGAGAAGCTTCACTTGTCTAGACAAGGGAATCAGCTAAGCAAAGCGCGCTTACAGATCACATGCTAAAGCAATTCTTCAACTGTACACTCCACTGATAAGGGGCACCGCATTTGATTAAGATGTCAATTACCATGCATGGCGAAACTTGAAGACTCTCTCGGGATCTTGGGAAAGTAGCGTATGTCAAAGTAGAGTTAAGACTCTTTCCACTACTGTCTTTCTTTTCTTTAAAAAACGTTCGTCCTTACTCAACTGTAAGATCTGGTGTGGTATACTTACTAACAAAACTTCCCTTGCTCATTCATTCATTCTATTCACTATGACTTGAAACGAAATAAACAAACTTTTTGCGTGAGTATGCGAGTAAGTGTGGTGTGCCTACCTAGCTCGACCACGACAAAATTCAAATTCTTTATTTGCAATTTCATTTTTTACAAAGTTTTCTTAACCAGTAAAAAATTTCTGCATCGTCAGATATTACATACATAAAAATTAATACAAAATACTAAAATATACATAGTCGCAGAATAAATAAATAAATAAATCATAAAAATTAAAATACATAAGGCAATAAAGAAAATGTTTAGTAGCTATTATAAAGCTACAGGTTTTTGAATTTGATTCAGCTTGATGTTCTACTGTGAAAAATGATACCCTGTGTCAAATAGTTTGTATCCGAAGAAGGGCAAAGTCAAAAAACGTCAACTATCTAAAAACTCTCTTACCGAATAATATGCTTTGTCTGTCAAATATTTCATAATTTTCTTTTTGAACTGAGCTTTGGATTTTAATGTTCTAGTTTCGTTTGGGAGTTTATTGAATAATTTAATTGCTCTATATAAAGCTCCTTTTTCAAATTTCGAAGTTCTATGTATCGGGTAAAATAGTGAGTTTTGAGTTCTTCTCTCTCTTTCATTTTCATTTCTTTTCTGCAGGATATTTAAATTATTGAATGCTAGCATGAGGGTTGAATAGATATAAATCGAGGGGACGGTGAGAATCCTGTAATTCCTGAAAGTGTCTCTACATGGGTGTCTCCATCTCAAGTTGAAAATTCTTCTAATAATATTTTTTTGGGCTTTGAAAATTCTATCCAATTGAGAAGAGGTACCCCAGAATATTATCCCATATTTGGCTAAACTTTCAAAGTATCCTCTGTAGACATCCAATAAAACACTGAGACTGCATGTATCTTTTAGGACATTTATCGCATATGATGCAGAACTGAGCCTTTTTAAAAGTTGCTCTATATGTGTGTTCCATGTTAAGGACTCGTCTATCATGATGCCAAGGAATCTTGTATCGGAGCTGAATGAAATATTGGAATTTGTTGCATTCAGATTAGAACCTCTTAATGGTCTTATATTCCGTGAAGATAGAAGGAAATTCAAAGCGGTTGTTTTTGTATTATTTAATAACAGGCCATTTGCCTTGAACCAGGAGTTACAGTTATCCAGTTCCTTTTCTAAATTGGAGATGAGGGAATTTTCATTATTGCCTCGTATCAGCAATGAAACATCGTCAGCGTACATACATAGCTGAGCTTGGTCACTCTCACATTTCAGGTCGTTTATGTACAGCAGAAATAAAACAGGGGATATTATACAGCCTTGTGGTACCCCTCTCTTCATGCTGAGCCATGATGAGGCAGAAGAAGGGCCATAGCAATTATTTGAAATGTTAACTGTTTGCTTTCGTTCAGTGATAAAAGACTCGACCCATTTTGCGGCCACTCCTCTTATTCCGTAATGGTCGAGCTTACTTATCAAGAGTTTGTGATCTACGCAGTCGAATGCTCTGGAGAGGTCGCAGAAGACTCCTAATGCCCTCTGCGACCTATCCAGAGCCTCCAGAACCGCGGTTGTGAACTCAAAAATGGCCGACTCCGTAGATTTACCCTGTACAAAGCCATGTTGAGAGATGTTGAGTACCTCTGATTTGTTGAGAAAATAAGTAAGTCTACACAGGAATATTTTTTCAAATATTTTTGACAGTACCGGAACTAATGAAATTGGTCTGTAGTTTTTCAACAGTAAATGCTCATCTTTTTTAAACAATGGTTTAACTACTGTATATTTTAGTTTTTCTGGGAATTCACCTGTTGAAAAAGAGAGGTTTATAAGGAAAGACAACGGATATGCAAATTCACTTGAGCAAAATCTTATTAGATCAGAAGACAGTTCATCCCACCCCGATGATTTCTTGTTTTTCAGAGACATGATAGTTGTTCTTACTTCTTCTGGATTCGTCGGGGATAAAAACATTGAAGCTAAAACTGGTGGTTTGAAGAGATTAATTTTATCGAAAGCAATCTCTTGAGACGGAGTGGGAGCAGATGCTACTATTTCGTTCATAAAGAATTCATTAAATGCCTTCTCAATTTTATTTTTATTTGAAATTCTGGCTCCATCTATTAACATCTCTTCAATTACATGCTTTACAGGAGCTTTACCACTCTCTTTTTTTACAATATCCCATGTAACCTTGGCTTTGTTTTCTGCTTTTTCTATTCTACAATTGTTACATGTTCTCTTTGAAAGTTTTATTAATTTCTTAAGTATATTGTTGTATTGTTTAACATAATCAATAAAATGTATGTCAGTCGAATTTCTTAAATTCTTATTTAATTCTCTTTTACTTTTCAATGAAACTTTTATACCTCTAGTTAGCCACGGTTTGATGATATCTGTTTTCTGGTGTAAGGTTTTCCTAGGAAAATGTTCTTCAAACTCGTTCATTATTACTTGTAGAAACTTATTGAAGCACGTATTGATCGTCTGAGGAGTGCCGATACCTATAGTCTCATTCCAGTCAATAGTTGCCAGTTTGTGTTTAAAATTCAGTTTTTGTTCTAATGAGAATATACGTTTTGTCACTTTCATCAATTGAGGTTTTGGTCTTGACAGGCAATCTGGGAGTGCAGTAACCTGAGCTGTGTGATCAGACAGACCCACGTGTAAATTCGCCGTCTTATTTTTTGTTGTGGAATAATTTGTGGCAATATAATCTATTTGTGAACCTGATTCAGTTGTAAAGTGAGTTGGTGTGTTAATTAACGTATTAAATCCATAGGTATTTAAAATGTACAATAAATCGGTTTTAACAGTAGAATTCCCTAATCCATCTATATTGAAATCACCGCAAACAACTACCTGTTTTCTATTCAGTTCTTGATTTATCATTAGAAATAAAGACTCCAATTTATCCAGAAATTCTCTTTTGTTGGAATCCGGGGTTCTGTATATACATATTACTATTAGTGGTTTTCCCCCCTTTCTGCCTCTTACTTCAACAGCTGAACATTCAAATATACGCTCAACTGCTAGAGCACAAATATCAGAACGATTTTTTGCATTCATATTATTTTTTATTAGAATACCAGTTCCTCCATTAGGTGTATCCCTGCTGAAATATGATTTTAATTGAAACCCTGTCAGTCTATTCATTATTGAAATATTATCCTTTGTAAGCCAGTGTTCTCCTAAACATATTATACTGATATTGAAGGGCATTGTCTCTAGATGTCCCTGTAGCTCTGTAACTTTGTATTTAACACTACGGATGTTACAATGAAATATGTATGCTTTTTCCCTATCTGTATTTTTCTCTTTATTGTGTGATATTATCTCATCTGTGACCGTCACATATTCTAAGCATGGATTTCTATGTGGTGCGCTGCTTCTAAAAAAGCTCTATCTGTAGTAAGGACTGGTATTTCCATGGGTGGAGATACTTCTTGAGTCTCGCTCTCTTCTACAAGCAAGTCGCAGACATCATATGAAGATAACGTATCCTCAACAACGGAGTTAGAAGGCAACACTTCTTTGGAAATAGACAGGGAATCAGTAGGCCTATCATCAACAAGATACAAGCTCTTACTTTGAATTGGATCCAGCAGTAGTGTTTTCAACAGGTCACCTGCAAGTTGCTTCTTACCATGGATATTTAGGTGCAGACCATGCCTGGTATGGAGCCTCGCTTGATAATTCCATAGATTCAATAGTCCTAACGAAAACTCCTGGGCAACTGACTGAATAACTGTGTTGAATGATTCTATACAGTTGTTTACATGCGAGTCATTTGAAAGATCATATCTATATGGGATCGTTGACAGAATCACACCCACCCTCCCAGTTAAGCTACTGACCACCGCACGCAGCTTCATTGAGTTGTTATAAAGGTCAATTTCTGTTGAGGACTCATCAAAGCTATTTGTACCTCCAATAATGACAATCGTATCATTAGCATGCATCTCATGAAGATTGGAAGAGGAGATAATTCCGTTCAGAATATGATCAATTGGTGCACTAGTAGCTATATGTGATTGATACTTGAAGAGAGGAGGCGATCTCCTTGACAACAACTCTCTAATGCCCTTGACATGACTGTCGCCACAGAGCCAGACCTTGCGAGTATCACGAATCGTCCCTGACTGTTCAACTGAAACACTCTCAGACTTTTCTCCCCTGCTGGTTTCGACCCCTTCAAGGACTGTGCGTGTCAGGGAACATGATTGAATAAACCCATTCAGTATCATTTTAGCCTTCTGTACATTCGACTCCACATCCATTAATAAATTCCCATTAGCTTTCAAATCTTGCTCCAATTCAGCTATTCTTTTGATAAAAACCTCTCTCCCATCTGATTCAATCAAACTTTCCCTCCACTCGTCTGTTTGAGTTCCCAAATCCTTCACACTCTTGTCGTTAATTTCCATAATCAATCTATCATTCATGATGGACCGATCTACAGCCGCATTCCACTCCACCCTCAAACGAGAGTTTTCCTCTA
The DNA here is from genome assembly GCA_017141385.1 of Sogatella furcifera. Taxonomy (NCBI): domain Eukaryota; kingdom Metazoa; phylum Arthropoda; class Insecta; order Hemiptera; family Delphacidae; genus Sogatella; species Sogatella furcifera. Next base: position 10,878,764 of record CM029546.1, read on the forward strand.
TTAAATTATTGTTTTCTGTTGTCAGCCTCTCGATGAGCCCAAAACATTTGGTGCAAAGGTTGCTAGAGACCTCCTCATCACCACCCTCAAGCTCAACAATTTCAATTGACCGCCTCCCACTCGTCCTAGATCGATCAGAGAGTTCTCTCAGGTTGCTGTCGATAGGGGTAGAAGACAGAGAAGTAGACAAAGGAGCTGACAGTAAACTATTTTCAGCATGGCTATCACAGAGTGAGTCCTCCTCGATGGAGTCATTATTGAATTGATTTTTTTTTCTAATAACGGGTGAATGGTTGTGATTACAACTCAAAAGGCCGCCCACAATTTTATTCATCTCTTTATTAGTTTTAAGGGATGCCTTGCACTTTTTGGATAGACACCGCCATTGCGTTATTCCCAGTGAGTTGACACCTGTTTTACGGAAAGAGAAATTTTGAAAAGTTAATTTGGGGTTTCCTGTATTTGTTTTTCCAATAGTAAACTCCATCTTCCCTTGATAATCAATCAACCTCAACAACAATAAGTGTATCTATTGAATAATCACTTAAAAATACTATGAGATAACTTGAGAAGAATTCTATGCGATAACTACTTGTTTACTAAAAATTAATGTTGAGAAAGTGGATGAAATACTAGCCTAATAGTTTGCTAAAACTTCAAAAATAGTTATAGGGCTATTGAGCTGCTAAATGGACTTTAATAATGAATAATAGTATTGTTAAGTTATCAGAGTTATAACTTTACAGTATCCTGAAAGCCGGAAAAACGTATATGCATTAAGTAGAGAATTATAATAATAAAATGTTCTCAATAGTATGAATAGTCTCAATCTGTTTGAATTTAAGTAGAAAATATTATAAAATAAAATATTCTTACTACAGTATTATGAATAATCTCAATTGGTTACGACCAAGAACTTGATAATGTAAATACAGTAAACTGCTCAGCAAATTGGTCAGAATATTTGTTTTAATTATTCTTCTGACTGTCAAGTTCTAAATATGAGCGGTATGTCGTAAAGAAAATTGTCTAAAGATTCTGATTTAAAGGAAAACCTGCTTCTAAATGTACAAAATGAATTTTTGAATATTTTATCTGCAATGATAAGTAGTTACTAGAATTATGCTTTAAAATTCAATTATATGAGTTCATTGTTAAAAATAATAATAATAATAATTGTTGAAAAAGATAGAGAGAAAATTGATAAAGTTCAGTACACTATTATCCTGATAAGGAATTAAGTCGAGTAAATTTACGGCTCACTGAGCTGACTTCATCCGATCATCGCACCGAGCAAGACGTGTTTTCAATAAATTGTCTCTGTAGAAAGGAATTCTCTTGCAGAAGGTAACGTCGAACTGCCAGTAAGTCTGTTCTGTATCTTGAATCACGAAAGTTGTATCACGATTGAAACAATTTTAAACAATTTCAAGTCTCATTTAAAGGCAATTAAGATGTCAGTAACTTTTAGTTCACCATAAAATTGTAGCAAACGGTTGTTCGTTTAGGGATTCTGTTATGACTTATGATTAATCACATTTCACAATGTCATGTCAATAGATGTGCAACGTTCTTAGTTGAGCGCACGAGGTTAACTCGTGCTGTCTGGGGATTCCTACGAACAGATTCAGATCGCTTCAGAACTTCAACCCTGCACTGAGTTTCTACGAATTGTCATTTGAGAAAGCCGGGGAAAATTAAAATTGTACTGTTCTCCGCAGGGGAGTCAAAGTTCAAATTAGACAAACAGGCTCTCCACGACTGGCTTTTTCAGCTATTCAATTGTAGGTTAGGAGGAAATCCCTGTTGAATACACAAAATATTTCCGTCCTTTTCTAAGAAATATCCCTGCATTAGTACAAGTAACACATAAACTCAACGGAAAAACTCACTTACGAAGGAGATTCAAACGAAACTATTAAAAATTTACCAAAATAACAGACTACATTTTAGATCCAACTTTCTGTAGCAGCCCAGTGCTACCAACCACAAACGACAAACCTTTAAACCCATAAAAACGTAGTTTAGACACATCATAGCATTAGCAATGCGTATGTGTGCGTATGTATCGTTATTTTGTTTCGTCGGGACTGTGTCGAATCGTTGCGATGGTTTGTCATCGCAACAGTAGCAGCCCTATTTGTTTACGTTGTGGGTTTGTTTATTTCGTCTCAAGTCATCGTGAATGAGGCATAGCAGCTTAAAATACAATTAAGTGAAATAATTTCTTATCAATTGGGAAGTTTTCAATAATTAAAAGGATATAAATCTAAGTATCTGGTTTAAATTTTCAACCAGAACTCCTACATCACTTACTAGAGTTTCCTATTCCTAAGAGTTTCTTAAGAGAATTTTAATTTTACATATTATTGAAAAAATGCATCACATAATTTGAATACCTTAATGATTCTTTATGTTCATTATGTTCATGATATTCAATTTCCAAGCTTTCAAACATCAATAAAGCTCATCATCGAGACAATTAGACTAAGAGACCAATTATTTATTAATAAAAAAAATATAGATAGAATAAGATTGAGTTTGATCGATTGCCCTACCTCCAAGTGCCAGTTCGGCACTGGCCTGTGCGGTTTCATCTCCACTGCGCGCAAAGCACTGGTACATGCCGCGATTGTGCTTGTTCACACTTCTGACCAGCAGCGACTCGGATCCGCCCCCGCCGCCCCTCGCGAACCCCACCTGGCCGCCTTCGAGCAGCGGCCGCCCGTCCTTCAGCCACTGCACGCTTGCCCCTCCCTCCCCGCCCTGCACGCTACAGTTGAACACCGCTGACGAACCGCCGTCCACTGCCTGAAAAAAATTTAATATAAAAATTCGAACTCTAGGTACTTAAATTATTTCTGCGAATTACTCGGGACGACGCACCGGCCATTTCTCTCACATGAATAAAAATTTAGTCTAGCACTGTATTCATAAGATTGCATTATTAGTGAATAAAATATTTATTGTTCATGCACTGCATATCAATTGAGGAATAGACGAGATTTTTATTTTACTTTTAGGTAATTTATACTGTATTATTAGGTATTATACTGTATGAATCAATTAAACATAGATGTTCCATTAGAAATAATAAATCGGTCGGGTGTTAGGTGTCCTCTTAGATCCAGATGTAACCCAGAGCACATCATCCTACTCTCTGAAAATGAAGAGCTAGTCTATCACTGGCGGCTCGTAACCACGAAACAGGTGAAGTGCCCGTATCTTTTACTGTACAGCACTTCACCTGTTTCGTGGTCACGAGCTGCCAGTGCAAACAAGTCTACGCCATCTTGGCCCCCTTTCAACTCATCTTTATATTATAGTGTTCATTGTCATCTTCATTGATGTATCAGACTGAATAGAATGATATAACTAAATGAATAATTTGATGTTGGACTGAATGAATTGAATACATTGAATGGACAATAGAATGAGAGTTCAGATAGCATAGTATTTATGCAAAATCATTTTAAGAAGCGCCCAAATATTTATGTATCTTCAATAAGAAATATTTATGTATCTTAAGAAAGTTACCAAAAATATGTAAAATGTAGCGACCGACATTCACAGGGTTATGGAATATGGTTAATAGTTATCACACGTTTACGCTGACGCGACCGCACCCGGCGGAACAAAATTATTTTCAAACTTTGTGAATGTTGTCCTATGTTTGTGAATGTTCAGGCCTAGGGGCGCTGAACTGCTAAATGCGGTACTGCGAGTGATTGCTTGCAATTAGCATCAATTCGTAATCATACTAGCATCAATTAATCAATTTGCATCATTCTAGTACAACAGGGACATGCAGAGTTCTATTCTCAAGGTTTCAAACCACATCATTTTTGCATTTAGTGTTATAATAGTTTACACTGATTCTAAAAATATTCAAGGTTTGAAAAACTATGACAAATATGATATAAAAATGCGTAGATTATGAGAAAAATATTGCATTAAAGTTGTACAAGACCACATCTTGAAATTACAACTTTCTAGATGAAATCGGCAAAAACCGTGTTCACTTTACACCAAAAAATATTGAATGTTGTGGCGATAGAATGTGAAAATTCTCCTTGAATAAATACTCATTTATCAAAGTTTTGAATAATGAACCATTCACAAACGAAATTAAAATGCTGTGCTCCAATATTTTAATACGGAATAACTTTGTTAAATGTGTACCGTAATAGCCAGTCTTTGTTGCAGAAAGACGTTGAGAAGCTTATTTCTCTTTAATTGGAAAAAGAGTTTGCACTGAAGTACTGTAGCCAGAAAAGTGGAAGAGAGCTCACGCTCCGCTCCACCTCAATTGAAATATTCCTGGCGACATCTGAACTGGAATATTTCTAAATAAATGAGGTTGAAAAGAGGTTACTTGAAACCGACTTCAAGCTCTCTTCAATTGTAGCGAAAACGTTCAGAGATATTCACTCGTTTAAATACTCAAGGGATCGAGCTCTATTCTGTTCGTTCTACTGTATTTCCAAGTTAATATTTAAAATTATTCAGAAGTGTTACGTTACCGTATTCTGTTTGATAGAAAAAGTTGCTTCATTTTCCAATACTACTTTAGAAATTTTAGAATCTGTTGATAATAGATTACTGTGTTCTCCAAATTTCTCTAATTTTGTAAATAGAATAAAGCCACGTATCGACAGTCCGAGGCATGTGCTACGAATGCCTCGCTGTACAGTCTGTTGAAACAAAAAAAGAGTACTACTACTAGTTACTATCTACCGCGTATCGACAGTCCGAGGCATGTGCTACACGCGACATGTGTCGATACCGGGTTTGCTAGCAGCGAGGCAAACGCTGCACACAATTCGCAGCGAGCAGTGCCTGTTGCCTCGCAACGCACAACGAACAATTCTACAAACTAACCTCAAAATTGTACCCCATTCCTATGCATTTTTGTGATTAAGAATTCTATTTGGGTGCAGAAGGTTCTAATAGGCAATAATAAGCATTGCCTTGAATTTTTATTTACTAATTGAGATACACCTCCAAAGTCCAAATTATCAATTGTCAGAGCTTGGTTGCTTTGTCTCCCGCTTGATGGCGCTAGTCAATTTGTTCGCGTGCTCGCATTTTTGATTACAAAAAATGCAGATTTTTTATTATAATTATTTTTATTATAATTATATACTATATACTATACTATAATTATAATTATTTTTGATTATTGCAGATTATATTCACACATATGCCTCAGCCATGGGTTTATGCTTTTTTTGCGTCACCAGACTGTACTGCGAGGCATTTGTGGCACATGCCTCGGACTGTCGATACGCGGCTTAAGAATTAGGGAACCACAGACAGAAGAAAAATATGTTTAAAGAAAATGTTTTTTTATTAAAAAAGTAGCACCTATAGGAAAGTATTCAAACTGGTTAGAGTATGCACACTAGTGTTCAAGGTGGACAATAATAATAGCCATTATTGACCACACCATTCGAAACAATGCTGACAAAATCCAAGTAGGCTAATCAAAAATAAAAAGCAATAAGTAATTTTTAAAGTCGAATCCACTCTATTTAAGAAGAGTCTCTTCAGTCTACAAAGCCTTCGTGTTTTGATTCCAAATTACCAAGGATTATCAAGTTGGTTTCAACAATTCAGTATGGCTGAATTTGTATTCTAGCCTATGAGCTCATGTGGGCTTCACCCTCATAAAACAAACAAACAACCCTTATTAATCTTCTTCACTTTATACTGAGATTAATTTGTATTCTATCGACTCTATTTAATTTATAATATATTACTAGCAGATTAATGGAAATGTGTGGTTTGACAATATCTTGTTTTCCATTCTATTTAATTTGTATTCATTTATGTTTTTTACTTTATTACTTATAATAAATGAATTTTTAGATATAAAACTTTCAACTTTCATTGATGATTTCGATGTGTAATAAAACCCACCTGATACTGAGGTCGCACATGCACCGATAGCGATGAGGCGACCGACAGCAGCAGCTCTCTGCGATCTTCACCGAGCACGTTGCTGGCCACGCACACGTACCGACCACCGTCCTCAGCCCGCACACGGGGCAGTTGCAGCACCGAGTCCAGCGGGCGCACCGCTATCGAGCCCGGCAACAGCTCCTCCAGAGAGTCTCCCTTCTCCTTGTACCACCTTCACAAAAAAAGAAATGAGAATGTAATGCAGAAAAATAATGGATGAAATTAATTGAAAAAAAAAAACACATGGAAAATCATGCAGAAAGCCTCCATTCTTCTGGTACGTACCACTTGAAAAACTAGAATTGAAAATCATGATAACTTTTTATTGGAATGCATGGAATCATATACAGTATTTCAAATTGATAAAGCTCTCTCTATCATTTTCTGATGGAGAAAATATATAGTAAATATTTATTTATCCATGATAATACACAATGTACTTATAGGTGAAATCACAGACACAAGTTCAAAACGTTTTTATTCCAAGTTTTGATTAAACAAATAATAACCTTCATTATTTGTAATAACCTTTTGGATTTGATTTTCGATTATGTTCAATATGACGAACAATTTGAATAGTATTAGGCTACACGCTACACAACAACATTCCACAGCAATATAACAGCTTTAGTACAATGCTTTGAAGATCATTACAGAGTTGGTTATCTATTGAAACTTTGTTGTATCTACACTACAACTACAAGTTGCTCCGCAGTGCATTGTGAGCGAGTATACCAGGCAATAACGTGCTCAGCTCACCTGTAAGTGGGAGGAGGGGATCCCTGTGCAGCGCATATCAGCTCTGTACTCGTACCTATTCGTGCGTGAACACTCGATACTGAGTTCTCTATGCGGGGTGGAATGTTATCGTTCGGCTCTGTTAGAATAAAAGCAAAAAATACATCAAGATTTATGTTGTGACAACCTGTCATTCCACGTATTTATGATTGAAAAACATTTCACAAACACAATATAGGTGGAAAATAAGGGGTTGGTATGTGTTATTTCTGAGATGAAACGTACCTGTGTGTACAAATAGACGAGCTTTTGTGTTATTCATGAAATAGGAGGTACCGGTATTCATAGAAATTATTGATAAATATTTTCCTACTTCTGGAATGAAGCTTCAATTATACAGTTATACAACTGTATAACACTATTTAATAGTTTATGAAAAATTATGGAAGAATATTATTGAGCTATTATTAAAAACGGAGAATAAACAATTTATTGTCTGAATTCCAAATTAATAATTAAAAAAAACTCCCAGTTTCTGAAATAAACTAATCTATTCAGGCCTACGCAAACCAAAAACTTTGAAGCAAACAATATTATTATTACTGTCCAGTAGATGCAAGACTTTTTACAAAGAAACGGTAGTTGTTGATTCACCAAAACCTTGCTGGACTTGAATAGGATGACTCACGAATCAGTGGCTCAAGATTCAAAGTAAAGAGATTAAAGTCAATAACAAAAACTTTGTTGCATGATGGTACTACAATGCTCTTTACAACTCTCATTAAGTTTCCTTATTTTGTCACGGGATCGCATTCTAATTCATTTTGTATTTGTTTTGGTGTACAGCTATTCTTCTTGCAATGAGTGACACAAAAGAGTATTTTCTTTGTTTACATTTAAATATAAGAAGTATGAGAGAGAATTTTGATTCTTTTTTGCTGGAGCTAGCTCAATTGGAAACGCTACCATACGTAATTGTTCTAAGTGAGATATGGGTTTTTGATTATGAAATAGATTTTTTCAAGATTGAGAATTACATATGTTATGCAAATTGTAATAACACGTATAGAGCTGGTGGAATAGCTGTATACGTAAGAGAGAATATTAACGTCTGTCATGATAAGCTCAATTTTGAATCAGCTGATGGAATTAGATTATCTTTCAATTTAAATAGTTTTCAAATATGTTTACTAGCCTTCTATAGATTTACAGGTGTTCCAATTGATTTATTTTTAAATGAGCTTAAAGATAGTTTAGTGAATATAGAAGATGAATGTGTAATCTATACTGGCGATATAAACATAGACTTAACAAGCCCAATTGATATTGTAGATAGTTACAAATTTTTGATGAATAGTAACGGCTTTGAATCATATATTAACGCTCCTACTAGAGTGACAGAAAGGTCATCATTTTGTCTTGATCATATTTTTATTCGAGCTAGTCCAAAAATACAGAACAGTGTCGACTTCAATGGATTGGTCGTCGATAATCACATTACTGATCATGCAATGATAAAACTAGTAGCTAATATTCCAGATGATAATAATGTAAACTCTGATACTGTAGAAAGCGGAAAAATAATTGACAATAATAGATTCCTCAAAGCTATATTGAATACCAACTGGTCAAATATTTATGAATGTAATGATGTAAATGTTGCATTTAAGAACTTTTCTGATAAGATAAAACTATGTCTAGACGAATCGTTAAATACATTCATCAAAAATAATAGAGAAACAAAAAATTCAGAAAAGCTTGGATGAATAACGATCTTTTCAGAAAAATTGAAAGGAAAAATGCCCTTTATGATAAATACTTGAAAGAACCAGCAAATAATATTTTTAAATTAGAATATTGCAATTTTCGTGACTCTTTAAAAAAGAAATCAGCAAAACGAAAGAGAATTTCTATTTAGAAGCTTGTAGTCGACTGAAGGGTAATTCTAAGGAGAGCTGGCGTATTGTTGACTCTCTTATCGGAGTTAAGAAGAAGCGAGATTAAAGAAATACAAAATGATCGAGGTGAGCTTATTACTGATAAAACCGAGATAGCTAATGAACTAAACAACTTTTTCACAAATTCTTTCTCAAACCCTTATCACAATGCAACTGCTGCTCTCCATCAGAGATACAAAGACCGATTCACAGTCAACCCACCCAAATTTTCTTTATTTCTTGCTCCTACATCCCCAGTTGAAGTACAGCGAATAATAGAAGGATTAAAAATTAAAAAGTCCCCTGGAAAGGATAAAATTTCTACACTAGCAATAAAAGCAGCAAAACAGCCCCTATCTGATATTTTTCTTATATATTTAATTTAAGTTTTGTTACCGGTACCTATCCCAGTCAACTTAAGGAAACTGTTGTCGTTGCCATATTCAAAGGTGATGCCAAGTCGATGAATAATTACAGACCTATAGCTTTACTTTCGGTTTTTGCCAAAATCATTGAGAAACTGGTCAAAATTAGGTTACAAAATTTTCTTAATTTAACTAATTTTTACAGTAGAAATCAGTTTGGATTTAGATCAGGTTTAGGAACTGAAGATGCTATGAAGCATGTACTTTCAAGGATTTTCAATGGTATTAATGAGAATAAAAAGGTAGCAGGTTTATTTCTCGACATAAAAAAGCATATGATTGCGTCAATCACGAAACATTGCTGGAGAAGTTGGATAATGCAGGAATAAGAGGTATTTGTAATGATTGGTTCAAGAGTTTTCTATCAGGCCGATCTCAGCAAGTCAGTATAGGAGGCTGTCTGAGTGATATAGCAAGCATAAAAAAGGCAAAGGGGTACCGCAAGGTTCCTCCCTTTCCAGTGAATTATTCTTGATATATATTAATGACCTGTGTAATGGTAAATTTAATGGAACAGTAACCTCTTATGCAGATGATACCGTCTTATGTTATACGGTAGACACAAATATGCAATTAAGAACAGCTTTATTCGATGATCTAAGATTACTTAATATATGGCTCATAGAAAACTCTTTGCAACTAAACATAAATAAGACAAAAATACTTAGAATAAATCTTCAAAGGCAACCGATATCATTTAGTCAACCTTTCCATGACATTGAATGTAATAACTTAGACAAATGCAACTGCCAACACATAGAAGAGGTAGAACACTTAAAATATCTTGGCATTACATTGGACGCTCAGCTGAATTGGAACCAACATATTCAAAATTTGAAAAAACACCTAGTTATTGCCTGTAGAAAGGTTTACTTCTTAAGAAATCTTTGCTCCGATCATATTCTTAATATGATATATTGCGCATTAGTAGAGAGCAGGTTGCAGTACGGCATAACTATGTGGGGGGGAGCTTATCTTAACTCAATCAATCCTCTTTTAGTCGGGCAAAAATTCATCATCAGAGTAATGAGTAAAAAGCCAGCCAGACATCATTCACTCATTCTGTTTAGAGCCAGAGAAATCCTACCATTGAGATATCTGTATTTTTACAAGGTTTTGGAAGTATTTTATAGACAGAGTGGACAAAATCCCAATGACATAAACTACAGCCATCCTACCTTACGATCCAGGGGCGCTATTGTACCTCCCAGACCAAGAAAAGAAAAATTTAGAAGATGCTTTTTGTATGTAGCACCTCACATTTTCAACAAACTGCCTAAAGAAATTAAAAATAGCATCAGTTATAAATCTTACAAAGGCTTGGTTAAAAAGTGGTTATTGGAGAGGCATGAGGTTGAATCTCTGTTCTAGAAAGGGCTTAATGTTACAGCACAATTCAACAATGCAAGCTTATTAATTAACGTACTTAGTTCTGTATCTAGAGGATAAATTATTCAATAGCTAGACCAAACGCACATTTTATTTGATTTCAACTACAGCAATTTATGAATGTTTAACAAATAAGGAGCTCTGCACTGTCTTTTTAATATCTTAATGGCTATAGTTATATAAAATTTACTGTTTCATACTGAAATTATGATTATTGTAATATGTTTAAGTATAATACGATTGACCCCGCACAGTTTACTCAGGGGTGACATTCATTTGTTTTTCTTAATTGTAATGTTTTCAATTACCTTTGTTAATTTGTATTGAGTTGAAAAATAAATTATTCTTATTCTTATTCTTATTCTTATTAATGTTACATTAATCTGAATCCTGATCGTATATTCTATTTGAATTTACTGACACTTTCTACATTATTTACAAGCAATGTAAACAATTTTATGCAGTGTGTGTTTTTAATAAGGATTAACAATCATGATGTGCAAATTTTCAAGGCCAAGTGTTAATGGAAAGGATACCTCTGTTATTCTTTCCCAAGAATGGACATCTTCACGTCCAAACTTCGCCTTTTCATTTAGATAATTCAATCGTAATGGATAAGATTGCTAATTAATTATAGTAGCCTATATAGTTTTCCTAAATATATAATTTCTATAACTCCGCGTTCATGTATACCCGTGTCTGTTGAATAATTACTATCTTTTAAGCTAGTGTCAATTATACAAAACTTTATAGTTACTACGTGTATTCCTGTATAGAGGTTACTTAATCTTGTACATTATTACTCACAATATTTAATTGCAATCTAGAATCTAAGTGTGAATGTTTTGTTATTGTCTATATGAATAAAGAAATCTAATCTAATCTAATCTAATATATCGGTGATCGTGATGTTAAGTCACGAACACTGTGGACTGCTCTTGGATTGGTGACCAAGTACACATTGGCGAGGTGGAACTACCCGTAAGGGTCTCCCCCACCATTAAAAGCCATGAGATTATTTTTTATCCTGAACAATAACAACTGTAAGTTACACTTTTTCCTGATGAAAGTCTCAAATAGATAAATATAAGATTTACAAATGAGTAGTGAATGTGTACGATGAAAGAATATTTTAGAATGTAACATAATTATGTTCAGTGTCAATATGATTTTTTCCTTGGGAACATAGTTACTAAACAACCAATTGGTGGATTTCAATAATCTTAATACTGGGAGTCTGGGACTATCTATGTGGTTATAGTTACATGACTGAGAGATTGTTCATAACTTCTCGAAAGATCCTTGTTCCTCATTCAAATGTGAATGATAAATGTAAGTTAGGTTTCTCGTCAACCAAATATCGAGCAATATGATGACTGGATTGTATCAAATCCCACCATCCCTATCTATTGGGTACCGGTTGGGACTTTCCAACAGGAATCGACGAATATCGAACAAAGCGAATCTCGAAAATCAGAGCCAGGCTTCGTTAGTGTTAACTCTCTCCCTAATTGTTCTAATTAGTAAATAAACTTTGCCCGGATCAGAAAACGTTCACGGCTGGAAGCAAGGCGTACCAATTACAAGTTGACAAATCGCGTTAATTATAGCTGCGAAATATTTCAGCGAGTCTGTCCGAAATTGAACCGAATTCGTCAATAATTCAGAGTTACCGAAGAAATGTTACGACAGAAGGATATCACTGCGACTTTCCTCATTAGCTAGACGTTTTTCTCCAAAATTCAGTCCAAACACTTGGATTTCCTCTTAATGAGAATCAAATTCTCAGAAACAATGAATTATTCACTTGATTGGTGTTGTTCATTGTAATCGATTTGGGTTGACAAAAAAGATGTCATGGATTATGGATTTTGCCATGGATTATGATGTCGTGGAATTTACTATTTATTCTTTAATTATTATCGAGTCAGGTCTCAGTTGATTTCAGGCTTTTTAAGGATGAATAGTGAATAATGTATTAAAAGAAACATTATATATTCTTCTTTTTGCCAATATATTTTTCGAGTATATTTTAAAGTTTATAGGAACAGTTAATTAATTACTTTTCAAGAATACTTATTACTTCATATGAAGACATAATAATGATCACTGCACAAGTAATTATTGAAGAATATGTTGACTTATTGACTAAAAAAGACACTAACCCCTTTGTGTTTAGTCAAGTAAATGAGAGAGGTACTAGAATAGACCTTACGGAACACTGCTGTGAATTTCTCTTATCCGATTCATTATCAGCAACAGATATGCATTGTACATATTGTATTAATACTGATAATAGATTTTTTTAATTCGATTCATTATAACCAACAAATATGCATTGTTTTGTACTGCGAATAATATTTTTCTTATTAGTTTGATTATCAACAATAGATATACATGGTATTATGCTGTTCATAACGTTTTTCTTATATGATTCGATTCATTATCAGCAGACAGCAACAGATATACATTGTATTATACTATGCATAACATTGTTCTTATTCGATTCATTATCACCAACCAATACAAATTGTATTCTATTTTTAAGTTAGGAATCATTAACAAACCAACCTGTAATAATAATCTTAGCGGCCGGACTCAACCTCCGTTCGCCCGTGATCTTGTTCACGGTCTGACAGTAGAATCGCGAATAGGAGTCGACTTGCGACGTGTCCCTGACGTGCAGCGCGCCCGTCGACGTGATCACGTATCGTCCGCCGGCATGCACAGCCGAACGTCCGATAAGCGGCTCGTCGTGCAGCCAGGTGAGGAAGTGGTGCGCCGAGCTGGACACGCTGCAGCGCAGTACGGCAACGTTGCCTTGCAGCACGACCGCGTCCTCAGCACGCAGCGGGTACGAGCCTTGCATGTCTGCAATAGAAGTTTATTTTTAGATAGTTAGTTGAAGTTTTCCAGTAAATCTAAGATAACATAAATAATTTATTGAAAATTTTCAGTTTATCCATAGATATAGTCTTGTCGAACAAGGTAGACATTCTGGCAAGATGGGAAAATGACTCCAGCTCGGTCAAAATTTGTTCGAAAATTATAAATTTGGTTTCAAATTATATCAGAATGCTTCCTTGAAATTTTAAAAATGATATTGACCGAGCTTTGTGTCACATTTTAGGTCAAAGCAAAGACAAGATTTTTCTGAAATAATAAATTGTCTCAAAAGTAATATGACTGCCCTAGAGTGCGTGTCCACCGACTATATTCGATAGAGCGGTTCTTCAGTGTTGATATTTGATAAGTAGAAGCAAAAAATCGTTGGTTGTCTTGATTTTCGTACTTATAGCCTTGATAACAGAAAAAACCAAGATGATTGCAATCAGTTGATATATAGTTGATAGATAATGATTAGAAGAGCCTTGACTATCCTACTCTTAAATTATAGGATAATCTTTGGTAGAAGCAAACATACTGGTGTTTCTCGTCAACTTATAGCCTAGTTCACAATATCCATAATCATTTTCGAAGCCAATCAATGGCGTCTGCTATAGTTATAAATCACATACTATTAATAGATTAATAGATTACGATACTTGAAAAAACGGCATTATTCATCCAATAAGGCATAGTTCTTAGATCTTCATCGTTCATCCAGTTTCCATTCAAGCTTCTGGAACTCCAACGTACTCAATCACGCGAATCAACTACGATACTATTGTGTTGTAGTCTACTATTGTATATTTTCTAATATGTTCTAATGTATACAATTGTATGTTTATTGTAGATATGTAATGGTCAAGTACTATTGAATACTATTGTAGTCCACTTTGTACACATCTGAAACACCACCCAGTCTCCGATCCTTCAGTGTACCCTGTTTCTCTCAACCCAGATAAACATATTAATCAAGGATTTTGTTTAGGCTGACGAGTGGGATGTTGGATTACTCTCCAGCAGATTACTCCCAAGGGTTTCGATGGGCAAACGAGCATTAGTGGGTGTGGCAGACTTCAACGAAATTGGCGGACGGCTAACAACTGTTTACAATTCTCAGCTTTGTTAGAACAGCCAGGGAGCGGTCTGTGAGAGCTTATTAAGTTGAGAGCGACCGCTTCTATACAAATTAGTTTTTGTAGACAGTTTCAGACTGTCCTGAAAGAGCTGAGAGTTAATGAAAGGCATTAGCTAAGCGCCAATTTGTTTGGAATCTGTTATAGTGGCAATTGGGGACCCGGGGGCAGTTCGTTGCTTGTTGAATTTGTTCACGTTCGGCCATCAGTAACAGAACCGAGGCTAATGGCAATCGCTCACTGCTCTGCATGTAAACAAACGCGCAACGCTGCTCCGCTATGATCGCTATACGCAACTCAATCGCCCAATTCCAAATCCCAACTGCCTTTGCTAATCAAGGCCAGCCGGAACTGGCTGACTCGTGATCTATTACTTTTCAGCTTAGAACGTAAGGATTATGTTGGGATTAACCCAAGTTGGATGAACTTGAGATAAACCTAAGTTAGATGATGTTGAGATACACATAAGTTAGTAAATGATAATATTAACTTGACCTTATATGTTGAGATTTATCATTATAAAGATCGGTTGGTAGAAATAATAAAATTTGAGTACAGTATGGAGAGCCACTAATAAGATTGATAATTATTCAGTAATGTTAGTCAAAACATGATGAGATATTGAAAACATGATGAAATTATTCAAAACTAGTGGCTAGCGAATTTGTGGTATGGGTCAAACGAGTATCATCGAGGATGAGGATGAGGAAGATGAGTAGGCTACTCTCAATTTGTCTTTTGTGAAAGCTATCAATTTAATTAGTTAATTAGCTTAAAAAAGCTTCTCAAATTAGTGAAAGCTATCAATAAATTAGGAAAACACTGATGAATGCGTGTAGGAGAATTTACAGTTTTCACTCTAATTGAAATTAAGTTTGTAGAACGATAGGTGGTTTAATTAGTCGAATATAGGAATTCAATTTTAAAGAGTGTAGAAGAGTGCGTTAATGAGAGAACTAAAGTTATGTTCTGATTTCATCTACAGCTCTTCATCTATATAAGCGAAATGGCACTGACTGATTCATTCACTGACTGATTCATTCATTACCAGAACTAAAAATCCACAGAAGCAAATGCGTTCAAATTTGGCAGGCATGTTCAGTTGGATGTTTAGACGCGCGCTAAGAAAGGATTTTAAAAACTTTTCAAGGATACGCCAAATATTTAAGTTTTTCTATAGTTTCCCGGCGTTTTCTAAATTTTTTCGAGAACCAATTTGTAGAAAATGTTGATATTTGGTAGGTAGGTTCAGATAAGGTCTAGAAATGTTGTGTTGAGATATTTTTGAATTCCGTTCAAGATTACGCCAGTAATCAGGTTTTTCAAAATTGTAAATGTATTGCGGGTTGCATATCTTTCGCCTTGATACGACCAATCCTTACTGTAAATTCAATGGTTCAGTGAGATTATAGATAAACTAATTTGGAAGATATTTAATCAAGTTTCAAACCATGTCCGATATGGTTCCCAAGGTTACGCTCAATACTAGCGTTTTACTATTTTTCGGAGTTTTCAGAGTTTTTCTTGGATTTTTCGAGAATAAATTGGTAGAAAATTTCGAAATTTGGTGAACAGGTCCAGATTAGGTCTATAGTCCGCACAATCTAAGTTGACGAAAACCCCCTCCACCCGAGAAATAGCTGCGTTGTCAGATTGTGTAAAATTGGAAAATCTTCAAATTCGCGATTAAACCCCATATCTAGACGTAGAATTTTACCCTTGATATGCCAGTAGTATTAAAAACGTTCCTGGGTAGAAGGATTCAAAGGAAATTTGATTTTTTTGAAAAAAATTCAAAATCGCGAAAATATTACTTTATTTTGTATATTACTTCTCTCGCAATCATGGGTTGTAGTAAGAATGAAGTTTTTTATATCAAAATGACAAGGGAATTCGAGCTTTCTAATGGTTATTGAATTTTCTATATCCGACCAATAATTATTCTTCAATTAATGAATATGTTTGTCAATGTCGAGTTTACTCGAAAACATGAAATTTTCGATGATCTAGAAACTTTTTTGTTTGAGAAGATAAGTGGGTGGTGAAAGCGAGAAAGTTGTTCAAAAACAATTGAAATTATTTTTCCAAATGTCGAAAATAGTCAGAAGATCGTAATTTGGCCTCTCAAGAGTTTCAAAGTAAGAAGAGCGGTATATGCATAAATCATTGTATGTTAAAGATTGGAGATATTGAAGCTAATCGACTTGGATATTCGAGCTGCGAACAGCTGGTTTATCATAAAAATAGTAAGTTTCACAACACCGCGTGATTTTTCCGAAGCTACGCTGTCACTTTTAACATTCAGTTGAATGTGTTTGCGTTAGGAGAAGTTTCAATTTCACACAAAATGACAACGTAGCTATTTCTCGGGTGGAGGGGGTTTTCGTCAACTTAGATTGCGCCGACTATAAAAATGCTGTGTTTAATGAATTTTGAATCCCTTCTGAACGGAATTTTTTCAGCTTACACTGACAGAGGTTATGCAGGCGAGCGAAGCGAGCCTGTTTGACTTACTGAAACTGCTGATACTGTCGGGGGTCCAGGGGGCGGAGCCCCCCAGGCGGAGAAGGCGAGAGAAGCGAGCCTGCCGGCTAGTGATTCAATATAGAAGCTCAATATTGCCCAAAAATTATCCTTGGGCTGAGGCCGCACTGCCGGTGTGTGGAGCCTGGAGGGTGGAGGGTAGTTGGTAAATCTATAGAATATACACACCATCCACAGTAATACATCGTATGAATGGTATGTGTTCAGCCGCCATCTTGAAATTCTTAAATATGGACAACATAACCTCAAAAAAAAGAATGACGTCATACCATTCATACGATGTATTACTGTGGATGGTGTGTATGCTCTATAGATTTACCAACTACCCTCCACCCTCCAGGCTCTACCCACCGGCAGTGCGGCCTCAGCCTAAGAGCTCCTTGTATTGATGACAGAACAGAAATTTCAAGATTAATAACAAATTCCATTGGACTAATGAATTGAGATACACGAGGAAAACCAAATGTGTCTTGAAACGGGGAAAAATACCTCGGTTTGTGAAAAAAAATCAAATTTGAAAACATTCCGCGAGCGGAAAATTATTTTTTTCCACAGAAACGAGAAGATGAGTATTTGAGAATTTCCGGCTTATTTTCTCAGCGGGAAATTCATATCAAGCGCTATTAGTGAAGTTCATTGCTTCTTCTTGCTGCTAATTTTCCGAGGGAGAAGGCGGGAGTGAAAGCGTTGTTTTGCAACAGGCCTTATAGTGATAAGTTATAAAACGGGGTAGGCTTAATGCTGAGGTTATCGGTGAGGTGCGGGGTGGGGGAAGGGATCGGCTAATTAGACAGAATCACTTGATGGATTCCTTTAATCTCACCTCCCTGGTATAGTCTGTCCAAGCAAAGAAGACCCTCTGGCAAGATGAGAAAATGACTCCAGCTCGGTCAATATTGGTTATTAATATTGATTTGGTCTCAGGTTGTAGATCAGAATGTTTCCTAAAATTGAGAGCACATAAATAATTTTTGAATCAATATTGACTGAGCTGGAGTCATTTCCTCATCTTGCCAGAGGGTCATCTTTGCTTGGACAGACTATACAGTAGTTGCCCGCTACACCTAACCTTCCCTGGTGGATACAATCTCTGGCTTGTTGGGTGGGATTTCAGCGCTAGGGTTTAGTGTGCCCTGCTGCAAAGCCCGCCAAACGGTACAAGCAATCCCTTCTTGCTCTTCTTCTCTCTTATTCCCCCTTTCTGCAGGGGATTTAGTGGTCTGCTCCTAATGGAATAACGATTACCTTATCCATCTAGCACCCTCCCCCCACCTGCTTCACCCCATGGATGGACTTCTCTCGCTCGAGTGTCTGGACTCAACACTCGCTCGCCTCTCCAATCGTGAAATACGTGCCAATCTCCGATTTCTCTCTTCACTGTTCAATCGTTTGTTCCAGACAAAAAAGCTGTTATTGTCCATTGTACCCAATAACTTCCTTCTTTTCTAACTTATTGTCGGCCTTGTTCATTCCCAGCGCTCCCAACTTACAAAATTTATCAAATTTTCAAAATTAGATAGATTGACCATAATTTATTTTGCTTCTTGTTTTAGGTATATTACGTATGAATCTTGATCTAGGATCTATGAATCTGAAAATTAGGTATGTTACGTAGATATATAAATAAATTGGAAGAATTATTAGATATTGCAGTTAATTAACTGCTGGATAATTATAATAATAATAATTAATTCGAATATCAAATTATTGCTATATAAATAGACAAAGGACTTCTGCACTGCAAATATTGACCAATGTACTAAATAGCAGGCGAGTTCCATTGAATGAAACTGATCAAAGAACTCTGCCCGGACCGGGAATCGAACCCAGTACCCCTCGGTTGCCGGCCGAGTGGCTTAACCTCTTGCCTTCCAGGCAGCTCTCTGAACAGCTTCATTCAATTATGATGTTAGCCTTTCTGGCCAGGTATCAAAGATGGAAGAATTATTAAATATTGCAGAATCCAACTTTTTTGATCAGTTTCATTCAATGGTTCTTGCCTGCTATTTAGTACATTGGTCAATATTTGCAGTGCTGAAGTCCTTTGTCTATTTATAAAGCAATAATTTGAGATTCGAATTAATTATTATTATATAAATAAATCTTGATCTGAGATCTATAAATCCATGAATAGAGAGCAAAATGAAAATAACAGACAGGAATACAGAAAATACATATGAATTCTTCATCAGCCAGTTACAGATTAAGGGGGCCATATTTCTAACACCGCCTTGACTGTTGGATTCACGCTAGGTAGAGAGAATCTTTAGAATTCAGGTTAACACATAAAAACATCACCTTACCCACTTAAAACTTATCCTGATCCTGATTAGAAACTCAATCCTAGATCTGGCACTCTATTGTTACTTGTGATACCGTGGATTCAATATTAACACTTTCTAATTTGTTGATTTTTTAGTACTGTATTCAATTCACTCCTCAATTGATGATGTTTTGTTTCGAAATGCATTTCATGAGGGTCATGAATCAATAACTATTTCAACGATTTATCAATAGGTTTGTGATAACTTCTAGTATTCAATTCGATATCTAAAGTCATTAAGGTCTGTTGCCCAATTCCATTACACGGATACTTATTTGTAACTTCAACTATTCCAATCGAACCAACCACACTCAGCTTTCATTAAATCTATACCAATCAATTAGCTAACATTCAGGGGGTTTTACGATCACGGCTTCAGTTCCACGTTTGCAATTCAGTAGTTCAAGTATTTCTTTGCAACAAGCTATTCTGGTTTGGTAGACCGTACTGGCATTTCTGTTCGAATCAAGAGATTCAGTGGTCATTGAAGAGAGTTGGAGTTCTGACTCACTAGAGGTTTGTCAAATTTCTGAGAGCCCTGAATCGGGATCGGCGCCAATGAAGAGAGATTAGTGATGGATTCCTTTGAGGTTGAGAGAGCCTAATGAACAGAGCACTGGCCGGTCCTAGAATGGAAGCCGCATCTCCGGTTGCATAACCAGCGCCGTCAAGGGCTCTCCTAACTGCCATATTCAGCGTGCCTCAACTTCCTCCCATTGTATCGATTGTGGTAAAGTCTGACCAGGCAAAGAAGACATTCTGGCAAGATGGGAAAATGACTCCAGCTCATTCAGTATTGCTTCAAAAATGATTAATTTGGTCTCAAATTGTAGAAAACATTCTGATCTACAATTTAAAATCAAATTTATAATTTTTGAACCAATATTGACCGATCTGGAGTCATTTTACCATCTTGCCAAAATGTCTTCTTTGCTTGGACAGACTATAGCAGATTGAGGAAATTCCACCAAGTAACTAACTGGCTTTACTAACACTTCACCATCAACTGTACTACGAAGTGGGCGATAAAGCATTGTAACCCTTTACATTGAACTACTACAGAAAGTACTCACAGATATGGAACTTGAAACTTTAGACAGTCTTTTCTGTGTATCTTCTAGTCCAACATAAACCTTTATAATTGTAATGAAGCTTACCTAGTCTCGAACCTGATACCTTTTATAATGAACAATGTTGTGCTATAACGGTATTCCGATCGGTGTGTCGTTTGTGATGATTAAATTCTGGTATTAAAATTGATAACTAAATGACACGGGTCCGTTGCTCAATTAAATCGTTCATTCTAGTTTGAGAGCTCTAAAATAATTCGAAATATAATACTATTAAAATTTATTTATGTTTAATATTGTACATGTACACTTATTGAACAGTGATGACAATAATTTTGACTTTCCACTGATAATCTAGTTCATCTTGAATTATTTCACTGGAAATTTGATGAGAGCACCTTTGACCTTTCATGAGTTACATAATGAGTTATAAGTTTGATTTAATTACTTCACTAACTTTGTTAGGTACGTGAGCTCAGTTTGTTAAACAATTCACAAGCTTCACAGAATTGTTCTAAAATTAAATTACGTTGACATTGAACGTGGAAACAGTGAATAATAGAGTATGAAGTTGAAGCCTGTAATTCACTGAGTCACAAATAGTTAGCATCAAGTGTGCAATGTGTTTGGCTCTTGCTATCACTGTTGGTACGCATCTTACACAAGCTCCTCCTCCTCTTCTTCTTCCTCCTTTACCTCATCCTCCTTCACCACTCGACTTCCTCCTGTACTCCTTAGCTCGGCTCCTGAAAGCTGTCCGATTAAATATTAAACCCTATTTAATTTATACGCTCGCTCTCGAGCTAGAGAGTTTCCTTGGCTCGAATCAAGTCAAACATAATTTCGTTTCGCATCGAGCCGAGGTAGGCTGCAAGAGCCATTCCAAAGCCAACAACAAGACCTGCTTGATTTTTCTGGTGTTGCTCAACAAACTGTATCTCTAACTGGAATTGTATCAACAAACCGGAGCTGTTTGTCATGCGTATATGACACGAATTAGTATGAAATAGAATATGAAGCTTGTTATAGAATAGTTATAGATAACTTAGTAATTGTAGTTTCACAAAATCAATGTAAGAGCAATTTTCAATATACAAACAACATAAGTATTCAAATTGAAATAAAATGAAAATGAAATGAAAAAATCAAATACCCTTTTTTAAAAAACCTTAGAAGTATTATTTTTTACAGACCCTGTGTATTACATATTATGTGATAATACAAGACTTCCATGTCAGCCCAACTATTCTTCATTGTAATGTGAAGAAATGCTTACAAATTCATTTTTGTATCTGGATCCAATATTATTTTCAATGCTATTTTATTTAATCACATTGATTGTATTTATGATAAATGAGAATCACATTACCCTTTCACTACTTTTTTATTAAAATACAACATGTTTTGCCATCTTAAGAGTCATTTCCAAGTAGTGTAAATTTCACTTGGACAAATTTGAATTGCACCTTCGCTTGTATTAGAGATACTTCTCAATATGGCGAAACATGTTGAGTTCTAATAAAAATAGTAAAAATACTGTGATATATATTTTTCTTACATAAAATGATAGGGAACTTGTTTATGGCTGTCTTTCATCACTTTCCAGTCTATCAACTTGAAGTTTTTTATGGCGTTTGTAATTGAATAACAATGTTTTTCATACAAATTTTATTTTAAGCAGTTTCAAGTACAGTTCGAAAAGTACTGCATTCCCATGGTCATGAGACGTATTACTTTGTTTGCAACCTCCAAACTAGAAATCACCCGGCTGCGTAATAAACCAAAGTGTTTGTTAAGCTTCGCTCTAAACTTCAAAGCCTTCGATATAATCTGAACTCCTGTACTCCATCTCTCTCGCAGCTTTGTCTCCCTCTTTTTGCAGCATTGACAGTGCGCCACTATACATCTTTCTCTGCACTTCAAAAGCAATTAATTATCTTGCTATAGCGTCTAAAAAGCTTGTAGTCGAGGAGCTCCAGAGTAGCTGGTTGTTTAGCCTTTCATTATGATTTTCGTCTGCATTGGAACGCCAGTGTATTGTTGTAGTTGGTTGAAGTGGGCTTTGCAAGTGAACTGAGAATTAGGTAAATGTGAATTTGCATGATTGAACAGAAACAACTTTGTTGAAGAGAAAGCGAGATAGCGCTGCAGTACCGTATCCAATACTCAACCAGTTAGCTTATTTTGAAGCTCTCAGCTCTCACACTTTGACTTTTACACTTACTTAAAGTATTATAACTGTTATAGAAAGTTTAAATTACTTGCATAATCAATGATGAATATTTTGTTGCAGAAATTGTTTCTTCAATAGAAAAATTCAATGTACTGGATGTAGTATAGTTGGTGAATAGTTAATATGTTAATGTTAATAGTTAATGGTGAATATAATGAGTGAATAGTTTGGAAACAGCTTGATATTTCTTCTAAAATTGTAATTTGACATTAGCTGACAGTGGGATTTGTAATCAAATTATTCAATGTTCTACCATGATATTGAAAATTTGGTCCGCCATATAAAAGTCCATTTTCCCAAATGAGAAGGTGGTAATGTGAATCATTATAAATTGGAGAAATTTTCTCCAAATCAGTTAATATTTCCAGGTTCCACTGATTCATAATAATTGTAGTCTTTATAATTCATTTTGCCTTTAAATCTGTATTAAAATAGTTACTCCACCATGTGAAAAGTGGTGGCGAATCCAAGAAGGCTGACTCATTTTTCAAATGTTGAGACGGTATGCAATATTAGTGGAGTTAGCCAAAAAGTAGAATAGAAAAGAGAAATAAGAGTGAATTTATTCAAGGATTTCAAGAAAGCTTTGTAGTTAAAGGGTGACACCATTCATGAGATGGTTGAAGGATGTACTTGAAAATTAAAAACAGATCGATGAGAAATTGGGTTAGCATGGATTTTGAAAATGTCATTATCCGAATAAATTATGGTACCATGAATTACCATTAGCAGCTGTGACTTCTGGCAGGCTGAATTTTGGGTCGAGCCTGGTTTTGGCTAGATTCCCAATGTTCTCATGAAATTACGGCTAATGGCCCTCAGGACTGGAAGCGGTCACTACAAAAAGCATTATCGAGAATCTCTCGAGTGAAAAATAATAATCTGGCCGCGAAAACTAGAAACTAATTCAATTATGTTGGTGCTTTGCAAGTAATTTGTATAGCTGACGCAAATAAGTAAGGCGGTTTCGTCTGCTTCTCTTGCACTCCAATTGGAGGAATTACGTTTGATCATAACTTTCTATCATTCTACAAACAAAATAGAAGAAGTGATAGATGGTTATGATTTGATTTATAGATTTCTTTTCAAAATTGAAAGAAATAGAACATACAAAACTCAATTCCGGTTCTGGAGAAAATGAGTCATTATCACCAAGTAAATGAATAACTATCAGGTAATTATAACTAGAATTGACTATTAGTATTGAGAATTTTTTTACAATAGGAATCAAAATATCGGTGGAATATCTAAAGCTTGAATTCAAATGGACTATTTGCTCGATCTCAAGAGTTTCCAGGAATCCAACTATGAAATGCTCCAGTGGACTTACTTAGGAGAAAACAGCGATTAGGAAAAACGTGAAATGGATCTTTCTTTTGTGTGAAGAGTCTACAAAGTCCTCGACCCACTTTTTTCGCACGATCCTTCTTCGATTCCCTTTCAATGTCGGTTGCCTCTCAAGTAGCCATTGTTTCGAATTCTCGCCAAAGCTGAATGACCCAGCAATTGTTTTGAGATGAAGAATTGACTGATCCTCGTGCAAGTTCAAAAAAAAAAAAAAAGAATTTGATCACTGAATTCGAGAACAATGTCATTTTAAAAGCTAGAATACCTCTCTTCTCTTCTGTTATCAATAATGATTAGATTAGAGCTATTCATTATTATTTCTATTCATCATTCAACTGCATTTTAAATCATGATCATAAATACTGAGAAATATTTGACAAGAAGTATATTTTTCAATTATTGTAAATTCAGTCTACATTGGTATTTTGTGTGTTTAGAGAGACCCTAGATATTAATATGAGATGTAAATAGTAGGAATTGATATGTATTCTAGTTTCTAGTAATCGTCCAGTACTTGAAATTTGTAGCATAGCCTAGATGTGAATAAGTTTCCACAGGCAATTAGTAAAGTGTGTAATTTAATAGTTTTGTATGACGCCATATACATGAAATAAGCCAATTGTCTTCACTCCAGATAATACTATTTCATGAATATCAATATGATTTTTTTTGCAGTGGCTTTGTTGGATTACATAATTGGGCTATACAGCGCTTGAATCTGTTTGACTTTCGTGCAATTCACCAATACCGAACTAATGTAAGTGCTTTTTTTTCTATAGACCTATAGTCCATTCACGATGGCTTGAGACGAGATAAACAAAAGCTCTGCGTGTGTGTGTGTGTGTGTGAAGCCTAGGGTGGCTTTATTTTAGCCATGACATAATCCAGTCACAGTAGCAGTCACATATACTCTGTTATTTCTTATAACATTTCTTATAGTTGAATATCTTTTTTAGAAATAATTCACATCAACAATTCCAATACTTTCGATATAAAGCTAAAATCATGAAAAAATCCAAGTAAATGTAAGCCTATAGGTTAGAACGCCCAATACACAAACCTAGTTACATCTCTATCTGCTAGATGGTGTTAGTCGGTAGGATCGCTCTCATTTCCATTCCGGCGTAATTATTATGAATTCTGATTTTGGCATTTGGCTTATTAAATAATTATTATAATATTTGAGTAAAGGAGAAGAGAGAATTATTATTGTTATAATTTATTTTTTTTTCAAATTGCAAATTGCTTGTTTCGGTTGTCCCTCGACTGCTAGAATGTACAAACAATTATGGTAAAAGTTCTTCTGTCAATGCTATGGTTAACGCCATTTGGGTTTCCCTGGCGACAACAAAATTCGGGATTTTGGCATTGCTGTGACTGGATTATGTCATGGCTAAAATGAAGCCACCCTAGGCTCACACACACACAAATGCAGAGCTTTTGTTTATCTCGTCTCAAGCCATCGTGAATGGACTTTAGTCATAAACCCAGTAGCACATGACCATCTTACTAGGGTTCAGTGAATCTGGGCCTACAGGTTTCAAGAATCGTTAAATCTATTCTATACACAAACTCTTGGTATGCTGCAAATTTTATCTATCGTAATATCCCACTAGATATTAGAAATCTAAATTGCTCAAATGACATCATCATTCCGCTTCGAGCATTTTTCTATTCATTAATTTAATATACAGTAAATCAACAAGTTACTGTCAATTTCAACTTACTGTTCATTTTTATATAATATCACTTACTGTAATAGATTTTTGTATTCTTCAACTGCAGTTATCATACTTGAATATTTTTATTTTTGTTACTAAGTCTCATTATTCATGAAGCGCAATAACAAAATTTATATATGATGATATTATTAGTTACTGTCCTTCAGCAATTGAGGTATTTCTAAGAAGTAATATACCGTATATTATGTCTAGATGTATTTATTCTATAATTATGAGAGCTCGGTGTCACGCATAGATCTTTGCAATCCCATGTGACACCAAATCCAATTTTATTGTAATTTTTGTTCAATGTAATTTTACAAATAAAAAAAATTTTGATTAATGATTTCTGCTAAGCTCTTCTTTACTCAAAATCACTATTTATTTGCACATGAACAAAAAAGTATAGCCTAAGCAAGTTTAACTTCAACAAAAATAAATCCAAAGTTAGCATTCATGACAGCCCAGATTACTTGTTGATTGAATAATAGAAATGAAAACCAAACATTGTATTCGATTGTTGATATAATTTTCAAAATCCTGAACTAATTGATAATTCTTGGTTTAATCGAGAATATGTGGAAGTAACACCTTTAAGATGATATATGATTTGTATTCTTTTTTTGCGGATGATGTTCACATAAGTATTCAATATTACTTGTGCTTGGGTAATGGAAAGTGCGAGGGTGATTTATGGGGTGGTTAAACTACCATGCCTCTGGTGGTATTCGAACCCACGACCGGGTAGCTCGAGCGGACTGAAGGTTGTAACGCCGTAGCCCACTCGGCCAACCCGGCCGGTATATTCCATACAACTACTAATTTTTTAATAAAGGTATTATATTTGAATGATTTTTTTTTGTTAATCATGAGCTGAAAGTATTGATTGTGCTGACCTGGGCGAAGTTTGGCGCCACGAGAGACGATGGTTCCAATTGGATTGGTGGCCAGACAGCGGTATGTGGCACTGTGCACGTCTGGCCTGAACTCCTCTGCGGCAAACGGAGGGAAGAATAGGCTACCATTCAGCAGTACCTCTCTGAAAAAACAAACATCATATGAATTTTCAATTAGATGCATATCGATTATGATTTTGAGATCTCGTATGATTCACCATAATATTATGAATATAATAAAGAATTCTTGGTTTTATCGAGGTGATATGTGAAAGTAAAAACGATGAAAAAAATACTTCATTTGTGATTCAAAGCTTCTTATTATTGTACGATAATTCTATGATGACTGATATGTATGATTCCGTTTCTTTTTATGATTCTATTGATAACTTTGTATGATAATAATATGCGACTAATACGAGTATCATAATAATGCTGTTCAGAGAAAAATAACGTACGCGTGAGAAACATTTTTTTTAACTGACTGATTAATTTAGCGCTGGTTGATTGGTAACGTGCAAATGAGGTCTGATCCAGATTTAACAATTGAGATTGAATTTGAATTCAATAGTCACCAAATCTATTTGATAATTCATTAATCAGGTTCAATAAACACCTTTACATGGTACAGCATCCTTTCATGATAGTTTTTGCCTGTTGAATTCAATACACTTTTACACTGATAGCCTATTTTAAGATGAAACTGTTATATCTAACGAGTATTACTAATTCATATTTATATCTTCCACAAAATGTTATTTTTAGATCAGAACTCATAAGGCAGGAGGAACATAAACATTCTAATAGAGAAGTGACCCCGGTGAGGAGCCCCTCAAGTTTGTGCTTCATTACCGATTGGGTAGTCACTGCGGCTTGCTCACTATGACAGCACGACGGCTTCATATGGTTAGCGCGAGTTGAGAAGACACTTCTCTACAATGTGAAGTGAATTGTGACGGCGTGTCTTTTCCGCTTGCGCGAACTATACCAGTTCCAATCACGTGGAAAACGTTTCATTGAACCTTGTCCCTCTCATCATCAACCTGCAGTCCAGCCCCTGTCTCGGCATCAAACTGGGGAGCTGATCGTCTACGTCATGGGGTGAGCAGAGGAGACCGCGAGATACAGTCTACTCAAGTCTATCTAAGCAAAGAAGACGTTCTGGTTAGATTGGGAAATGAATCAAGCTAGGTCAATATTGGTTCAAAAATTATAAACTTGTGCTCAAATTGTAGGAAATATTTTGATCTACTTTTTACGACCAAATTTATAATTTTTAAACGAATATTGATCGAGCTGAAGTTATTTTCCCATCTTGTCTTCTTTGCTTGGACAGACTACCTATTTTCATCTTCACTTTTCTAAACTATATTAGCCTCTTCTCTTTGAAACTATCGCCATCTCAATTATGTACTTCATTTTCTTATTTATCACTTTTCCTTTCACTGCTTTTTGGTTTTCATGTTCTTGATGCTGCTCGTTTTCTTATTCTGTTCCTACATTTATTTTTTCTTGACTTTATTTTTATTCCTTCTAATTATTCACAGTATTTATTATCATTATATATTATTTATTATCTTCTAATTGCCTTCATTTACCATCCTCATCCCATATCTACATTCTCTTATTCCTTTCCCCCCTATACTCCTCTTTTTCTTCTTTTTCTATGCACTATTCTTTTTGCTTGCAGGATTATTTTTCCAATCCGGCTCTTACCCTCTTATAACCTCTTAAACCACCTCTCTCCCTCCTCCTCCTCCTCCTCCTCCTTATTCTTCTTTGTTCTCTTCTTTCTTTGCCTAATCTGTCTCTTCTTCTCCTAATTATTTCTCTTCTTCCTCCTCAGTGTAATTTTTCAAACTCAGTTATCAAATGGTTCAAATCTTACCTGACTGGTCGCAACCAAGCAGTATTGGGGAACTCTAATAATATTTCTTCATGGTGTCCAGTTATGCTGGGAGTTCCTCAAGGCTCAGTATTGGGACCACTTCTCTTCTCCATATACATAAATAATTCTCCTATGATATTCAAATACTCCAACTATCATCTTTTTGCCGACGATCTAATAATATATCTTCATTTTCCTTCCGAGAGCTTTCATACTTCTGTGAACCACATGAATGAGGACATTTCAAAACTTGTTGAATGGTCAATGGCTCATGGACTCAAACTAAATCCAACCAAAACTAAAAGTATTATCATAGGATATCCTAGGCTGGTGAATAACTTGCCAATGACCGTTCCTCCATTTGTGGTCATAGATGGAAACATAATAGCATATTCTCAGTGTGTTCGTATTCTTGGTGTTTTAATTGACAGTTCTCTCAACTGGAGTGAACAGACTACACAAGTGTGTAATAAGGTTTTTGGTGGTATGCACCAGCTGAAAAGGATTAGTAGTCCAGGCATTTTAGGATTTAACCTCCCAATGAGAGCGGCTAAGCTGAAAATTGGCACAATTCACTATAATGCCATTCTAAATAAGGATTCAAAAGTCGACACCTGTATCATGTCCGCTAACTTTTTTATTCGAGGTCAAAGATCACGAAAATCAGTTTTCCGCGAACTATGAAGTGGAATGTTCGATTCGCTATATTATGTTGCTAGTGCAATCAGATTCTATTGTAGTTAACAAATTGATTATAGAAAACTCTTCTCATACAATTTACCCGCAATTTCAATATTATAAATATTGAAATTGATTTAAATTATCGGAAATATAGCCGATTATCAGAAATAAGTAATTAAGACCCTGCAAAGATTCTACAGCAGGTTATAAAGGTCATTTAAAATCTTGATCAATAACTTTTGGCTTATTCCTTAAAAAGCCAC
Source organism: Sogatella furcifera (assembly GCA_017141385.1). Taxonomy (NCBI): domain Eukaryota; kingdom Metazoa; phylum Arthropoda; class Insecta; order Hemiptera; family Delphacidae; genus Sogatella; species Sogatella furcifera. Next base: position 10,908,205 of record CM029546.1, read on the forward strand.
TTTCTCGGTTTATTATAATTATATGTTAAATTCCACAGAATGTTTGTTTGTGGAATTAACAATATGCCTATTGAACTGTTTGGAATTGCGAGTGTTGATATTGATGACGGACACATTGAATATTTGAAAATTTTGGTAACTGTGGCATATGTATACACACTACGTATTACACGGAGAGTTAATTCTATTATTACAGAAATTCGATTGTCTATGCAGGTAGGCCTAAATATGATTTTTTGCGGCTGAAAAAGGAATTAAGAGGATTCCCATGCCGAACTCGCCCCGTAGAAAGAATTTTGTTGCTTCACTGGCGGCTAGAGCCTACGAAACAGGTAAAGTGCTCGTATATCTTACTGTACAACACTTCATCTTTTTCATGGGCACGAGCCGCTTGTGGTTGCTATTGATTGTTGGTATGTTTCGCAGTACAGCTGCTGATGAAGTAGCAGATCAGAAGCAGCCGGCAATGTGATAGGCTGATATGCAGATCAGACGCAGCCGATATGAACGGATAATAATTATTTCTAAAGGAAGTATATTCTTGTAGTAGGCCTATACAAGAATTCGAATACAGTAGTTTGCGAAAGGCAGAAAACGAGGAGATCGGTGAAAACTTGGAAGATCGGTGGAAAATCGGATTCATTGTGAGCAAGATGTGGTAGCTGCTGTAGCAAAATATAACTTGGATTGTTTAAAAAATGTTATACCGTAACAAATTACCAGCCTCCACACTCCACAAGTAATGTGCCAAAAAGTGACACAATCGCAACAAAATTAAAAGTGAGTTTATCACATGACATCAAAATAACGACAAAAGTTGGATCATTTACACTTTTTTTCCTTCAATCCTCATTCTATCAAATTCTTGGTATGGAAATGAAGTAAGCATCAAGGAAAATAATGTTTAGGAATAGAAAAAAATATTGAGCAGGACATTCGATCTGTTGTTGTTGTTGCCACGACTTTTTCTCACATCAGTAAAATTTTTCACAACATAATTTATTGTAAATAATTAAAAAGGTTTGTTACATTTTAAGCGGGGAGTAATCAAGATGAAAAAAAGGAAATAAGGATTTCTTGGGAAGGAAATGCACAGCTTTAAAGCAATACTATATGCCTTTACAAAGATGAGTACAGTTTTTTTCGTCACCACTACCACTATGCTTATACAGTACCTATTTTCTCTTCATTGCATATGTACGGTTCAAGAAAACTTATAGAAATATTATTGAGTTTTTCTGCTAGATAAAGCGACACTGAAAAATGAACGTTCAGCCATTCTCCACACAAAAATTCATATTCTACTGTCTGAGTCAGGGGAATCTCTAGTGCAATACATATGTAGCAAACATTAATATATATAGTCTTGATGGACACTATACTACCCACATACTGCGATTATGAGGATAATGTGAATAGAATAACTTCAGAATCAACTCTTATTACTGAGGGAAGAGTGAAGAAATCTACATCAAATCAAAGTACCAAAGAAATGGCAGGAAAGGTGTTCCTGATTTGAGATTAAAACAATTACTACCTTGAGCCTCGACTGAGCGAGATTCAATTCCAAAATTTTGAAGTTGTGGATAATTTGTATAAGAAGAGTTTTCTATAATCAATTTGTGAACCACAATAGTATCTGATTGCATTATCAACATAATATAGCGAATCGAACTTCATAGTTCATGCGGCATTATCCCTTGATAGAGTGCGCGCTCCCCCCTCTCCACGCTGTATCTCGGAAACCTTCAGTTTTTCGACAAAAATGCATATAACCAATCTTGTAGGGATTTCTGAGCTCTACAATTTTTATAATAACATCTAAAAACATAACTTGAACAGGAAACAAGTTATTCGCGGAAAACTGATTTTCGTGATCTTTGACCTCGAATAAAAAAGTTAGCGGACATGATACAGGTGTCGACTTTTGAATCCTTATTTAGAATGGCATTATAGTGAATTGTGCCAATTTTCAGCTTATCCGCTCTCATTGGGAGGTTTCACCTTTTTTCGTCTAAAATGCCTGGACTATAGGAACTATCTACCTAAATCAGTAAGAGTTACACTGGTGTATGCGTTAATTATTCCATTCCTACATTACTGTTGCATTGTGTACAATGATATTTCCAATGAATTAAGTCACAAATTGCAGCGGGCTATGAACTTTGCTGTACGTTTTATCTATGATGCCAGACGAGATGCGCATATTACTCCTTTCTTTACTGATCTCGGCTGGCTCAAACTTAGGGAGCGTCGGAAGTTTTTCATTCTCTGCTTGACTTATAAGGTGTTAGTTCTTGATGAGGGTCCAGGTTATCTACGGGAATCTTTCACACTCATTTCAAGTGTTAATCCTGGACGAGGAACAAGATCACATCAATATAAGCTGCAAATTCCATTGCATAGCAATGTTTAATAATTCATTTGTGGTTACGGCCTCAAGGGAATGGAATGGGTTGCCTGAAAATATTGTTCTATGTGGATCATTGGTCACTTTCAAAAAAAGGGTCTACCAACTTCTCAGCAACTACTAAACATTGCTATATTGGGTAGCTATATTGACTAGCTATATTGGGACTTAGCTTAAAAGTTTCTCTTACATTTTTATTTACAAATAGATTGTAGCACATTGTGGGCGGGTTCAGAAAATTAAAATTTCTACTTATTATAGACGGATTGTGGGAATTCATCAAGCTCATTCAATCATGTTCTTCCTTTTCATTCTAGCAATCATCTTCACCGCTTGTTTCATCCTTCATCAAAACTTCTTTCGACTTTTCATTTTACTATATCACCTGTTTCTTCATCGAAATATCTACTACTTTTTCATTTATATGAAGCTTTTACTTTTATTTTACCTTCTACTCATAACTCTTCATTTGTTTGTAATTTAGTTTTCTTCTTATTATGATTATTATTTCTTTGTATCGTTTTATAGCGGAATATATATTAATTATTATTTTATAATTTCATAATTATTGTAAATGTTATTGTAATATGTTTTAAATGCAATAGGGTTTTCAAGACCTGGCATGGAATAAATAAATCAATCAATCAATCAATCAATCACCCAGTCCTTCTCTCCTCGCCTCTATTTTCTTTTTTCTTCCTCTTTCTCCTTCACTTTTTGTTTTTCTTTTCAACCTGTTTATTTGCTTTTTTGTGTTCATCCTTCTTTTCATCTCCTTCCGCTCTTATTTCTCCTTCCTATTCTCAAATTCCCTCTTACTTAATGTTCTATCCTATCTCAAGTGTGTTCTCCCTCGTCCTCATCATTCTTCCTCTACTCATTCATTTATTTTTCTCCTCCTATCCTCTCCCTCATCCTCTTCTTTCTCCTCTTCTTCTCCTCTTATTCTTCTTCTCCTCTTCTTCTCCTCTTCCTCCTCTTCCAATTCCCTCTCTGATCGCTTCCCCTTCTCTCCTAATTCCCTTCATTAGGTACATCTTCTTTTTTCCCCCCTATTCCCCGCGTTTCCTCCTTCTATCCCTCACCTTTTTCCCCACTGACAAACTCAACAACTGACAGGTAGACGAGAGGAGAGGGTGCTGGGTGGCGATGTCGACCGCTTGACGCTTTTTGTCAGCAGCGCTCGCCTCTTCACACGTCTCCCCTTCATCACATCCTATGTGCCTATTCTAGTGTGGCCTTCTCATTAAGAGCCACACAAAGCCGCGGCCTCAACTTCACACAGGCTTCGGTTACAACACTCTTGTAGTAAGATGAGTGAGTTGTAACCCTTGTGCACCAGCACGTGAAATTTATGAATGAGAGTGGAGTGGAGCCAAAAGAAAATCCGCTTTTTCCTGTTACAAGAGTATCTTTAGAATAATTGTGTATTTTCCGTGATGTAAACCAGAAATCACGCCCTAATAAATGCGAGAAAAATTTTCAGGTAAATTGGCTGTTTGAATAGAGTTCATAATTATTCAGTGATTGCGTGTTAGGATAAATTTGATCAGTGGAGGTAGCAGTGATATTGATTATGATGTGCACATGTGCAAAAGATTCTACTCTTTTAGAACACTAATAAATCTCCAAGATTTCTCCAAGGAAATCTCTATTTTAAACGCCAATCTATATCTATATGAGCGAAATGGCACTGACTGATTCATTCACCACCAGAACTAAAAATCCACTGAAGCAAATGCGTTCAAATTTGGCAGGCATGTTCAGTTGGACGTTTAGACGCGCGCTAAGAAAGGATTCTAAAAACAAGGATACGCCAAATATTTTAGTTTTTCTTATTTTGGTGGGCAGGTTCAAATGAGGTATGGTAATTTTGTGTTAAAATATTTTTGCAATCCGTTCAAGATCACGCCAGTAATCAGGTTTTCAAAATTGTAGATGTGTTGCGGTTGCATATCTTCTGCCTTGATACGACCAATCCTAACTGTAAATTGAATGGTTCAGCGAGATTATAGATGAATTAATTTGGAAGATATTGAATTAAGTTTCAAACTATGTCCGATATACTTCCCAAGGTTACGCTTAATATTAGCGTTTTACTATTTTTTGGAATTTTCGGAGTTTTTCTTAGATTTTTCAAGAACAAATTGGCAGAAAATGTTGAAATTAGGTAAACAGATCCAGATTAGGTGTAGAAATGCTGTGCTCGATAAATTTCAAATCCCTACTGAACGGAATTTGCAGGCGAGCGAAGCGAGCCTGCTTGTCTAAGCTGACACTGACAGAGGTTTTGCAGGCGAGCAAAGCGAGCCTGTTGACTCACTTACACTACCTATAGAATCGGGGGTCGAGGGGGCGAAGCCCCCTGGCTAGGCGGAGAAGGCCATTAGTATGACCTTTGGTATGATAACTCTTTTACAACATATTACGTTGAATATTTATTCCTGGATTCAAGATGAAGCCATCGTACTTACCCATTGACTGAGTTTGACAATAATTAGGCTACTTGTATTTGATTCGCGTGTAAAGCTTCTTTATCGCTCTTGCAAAATTATCACGCTCAGCTATCGCGTCGCGCGATAACTGTTTTGCGCGAGCGATAAAGTCGCACTTTACGCTCTTAATACATAAATAGCTATTATATGCCTTAATGGAGAACACCCTTGTCTATTATCACATCCAAAACATGAAAAAGAGATCCAGTTTCACTAAATCTTATTAGATACTTGAGGAACTTTGTAGCCTCTAAGTCATCTATCACAAATTCAATTTATTAATCCTCAAGAATATACGAAATATTCCATTTCTTGGAACAGATTCGCAAGGGATGGTTAGCTTATATTGAATCTTCTTTATCGCTCTGCCTTGAAATTCTGAATAACTGCTTATGCATGAAGATACCAAATATTTTCTAGTACTCAATCTGGAATTAATGTTTTAAGCTGAAATCGCTGCAGCTCTAAAATTACTCAGCATTTTATCAAACTTAATTTTGAGAACATTTATTAATTATTCCTCTCGTCCCTAGTGGGAAAACAAAAAAGAGTTGCTCAATTTACCATTTACGATGTTAGTGGAGTATTTGGGGAATTTATTAGTGCAAAGATACTTACTTATTTTAGTGAATGCCTAGAAATAAAGTGCTCCAGAGCTGACGCAAGCTTTAAATAATTAAGTCGTAGTCAAGAAGTAGTCTTTGATTTATTGGAGCAAGCTTCAGAAGCGTTCTAGTGGAATTCAGGAAGAATAGTTTCTCCATAGATTCTTCCATTCTTTTATTTATTTATAGATTTTTACATAAACATTGTACACACTTGGATTCAAATCAAGGCAGCCATTCAATTCAATTTGATTTATATAATCAATCTGAAATGAATTGTGTGAGGGAAAACAGGCTTGACCAATATAATATTACTACTGTATTTAAATTATACTAAGCATTCATAATTTTACTTTAATATTGAACATAGCCTACTACTTTATAATACTACAAAGATTAGATCACCATTTCTCAAGTTACTGAAAAATTAACTGATACTGTACTGAGTATCCACTGTGATACCTGAGGATGATGTCTGAGATACATTAGTTTCAAACATTAATCTAATGAGGAATGGTTGGAAAAAATCATGCTTCTCGTGTTTCTTCAACGTGACATCTAAAGTTGGTTCAGTTGAATTCTTCTCCTGTAATATTCAATGAGTTGAGCAATTGTAGATAATCGATGCGATAGGTATCAATTCAAACTCGTCCAACCCCTTCAGTACAATCTCTAAGTAACTTGACAATGGAAAGCTTGATTGATTTGCTTAGATTATAATCACCATTGAAAGCTTACAATATTCCTAATCAATTTCACCTACAATGAGAAATGACAGGTGGAATCCCAATCAAAACAATGTTAATTGATGTGTCAAGCGTGTACTCTCTGGAATGATAAGATATTCCACAACATATACCTATATTTCACTATACAAACTTATATTCCACTAGCAGACCCTTATTCCACTATATATACCTATATTCCAATATTATATATATATTCCTTACTATATATATTATATATATTCTAATAATTCCACTACTATATATATTCCTAATCAATTTCACGTACAATGGGAAATGACAGGTAGAATCCCAATCAAAACAATGTTAATTGATGTGTCAAACGTATACCTATATTCTGCTATATATACCTATATTCACTATAAAAACCTATATTTCACTATACAGACCTATATTTCACTATTATTTAGACCTTTATTCAACTATACAAATGCCGCAATGACGGAGAAAATCCCCAATATCTGCTTGGTACAATATCTTATCACCGGTTGGAGTGACGCTTTGTTTTGAAGAATCCTGTATCGGGTTTTTCACGCTTTACTTGATGATAATAATTGGCTGATGGATTTCCAGTTTGATGAAACTGGATGAAACAATGCGCTTTAATTCGAGTTGTGTCAGATTGGAGATCGATACCGAATTTAATTCTTTGTCCCCGCTCAACTGAAAAATCTGGCTCATTCCACACCGTGCCAGACTTATCAATGCTCGATTGTTCTCCAACTGGAAGAAATTGCATTGATATTGGACGCTCAAACAAAAACAAATTACTCATGTTTGATAGGAATTTTACATTAGAAACCAATATATTTTTGTTGTGGAGGAACATTTTATTCAGTTTTTTTATGGAGGAGAAATGCAAGTTGCACCAAAAAGTGACTGTAGATATTTAACTTCATTTATTTCATTCTTGACTTGGAGTTATGACTGAATGACTTTTGTTGGTATTACTTCATAAGAAGAAAGTTTATTCTGCCAGAAATGCCAAAACAATTATTAACTGAAGTGAAATTTATTTGTAGGCCTACTTTTCATGATGTTTTTTAATTCATACGTATTCGATCAAATTCCATCCTTTAGAATAATATTGAATCAAGAACTGAAGAATAAGGAACGTATTATAGACGTTGGCCTACCATAGTCTAGTAATTGACAGTTACAACCTAGCCAATTAGATACATTGGATGTCTTGCCTTGATCCGTTGTTAGATCGAGGATAGTTTATTAGGTTTAATTTAGGAACAAAATTCAATTGACGACTATGTACTATACAATCGCTACCAATGTACGTTTTTGGGACAAATAAGCATGCTGTGGGGAATCACATCGTGTTTATGTATAATTACAAATATATTTAATGCAAATCACTTATTCCAAATTCCTGCTCTTCTCCCTTAAATTATAAATGCTGCACACAATCGACGAGTAAAGGTTTACTAGTGGAAAACGGGATCCATCTCAAAAAGAGGATCCTTGGATCTTGCAACAATCTACAGCTTGATTATTCGTATTCAGATTTTGTCCCTTCCCCTCCCACCCATTTGCCGCTTATCTCTCAACACGGATGAAACAGCTTTCCCTTGAAGATGAGAGCTCTTAGCTTCCATTTTTTGACTGTCATTGACGCTGTGAAATCTTCGCTTTTAATCCATAATTAAAACACAGAGATACATTCTGGCGCTTCACTGAACGATGCAAAAATGCAGAGTTTCCTCCAAGAGACTCTTCTACATTCCAATTCCGGGTTTTATCCACAACATCAATTACATCACACTTTGCCTTCTTGAAATGATCTTGAGCAAAAATGTACAGTTTGCTATAGATATGACTGAAAATAATTATTTCTTTAAATAGAGAGATAACTATGAAATTTGAATATTAGAGCTTTATAGCTGATCAAGCTAACAAAACGTTCAACGTCATGCTGTTTTATTGATTTATGTAAACCTTTTTTCCAAACTTATGCTCCTAGGGTCCACATCTAAGTTTCTGTCAGTTCGGACTAATAGATCAATCTTTCACAGCTGATCGTCCAACGATCGGTCTGCCAGTTTCTCCATCCAATTACAATTTTGACTGTCACAGTCGTAACTGTCAGTCTGAACTAAGAGTAAGGCTGTATATAATAGGCCCAATATACGATCGTGTTAATTGGAATAGCCTACACAAACTAACAATAGGAAAATTCGTAAGAAGAGAAGGATTGACTGATCTCTCCAAAAAGTTATGATGTATCGCATTGTCTTTTTTAATTTCAAGAACATCAACCAAGCCTAGCCAAACAACAACTCAATTCACAACATCATGTTTTTGACATCAACTGTATTAGAAAAAATATAGAATATGTGTGATATCGAAAAAAGAGACAACAGAAACAGATACTGCATTGAACATTCATCATTCTACAAAACCGAAGAATATTTTTTCACGAGAAAAGTCTACCATTGGTGCTAGTTTTTAATTGCACGCCGTGTTGAACATGACAACAAGGATGCGATTTGAGCATGACCTGTTCAGATCGAGATCTGCGTCGGCTTAATAGGCACGGGCTGGTTGATGAATTTACACAATGCCAAGCGATAGGGCTTTGTTCTGAACAAACTTCAACGAAACGAACGTGTTCCCTTCACTAACTACGTCATACATCGATGTAGAAGCGAGAATTCAGTTCGGCTGAATTTCGATTGTTCAACGGCTATGCGTGAAGTTCGTCAGTAGGAAAGCGAGCACTCAGTTTTGCGCTTTTGTTGCGTATCGACATTTTTCAGCGATAATTTATATGCGGTTCAACAAGCGGCGGTCGCTACCACACACAGTCAAATTCCAATGGCCTTTGTGAAAAATCTACATTATTTCTCTCTCATTGAAGCTAATGATTCTACTGGAGCTTTGTGAACATGAATGTTGAACCATTGAAAATACCATTCATAAAAACTGCACATAAAAAATGCTGCTGGATGATGAAAGCTTATTATGTAGTTATGATTATTATGTTTTTATGTGAATGTGGCTTTGTTTAACATTTGTGTCTATCGCATAATTCAATTCTATGGAAACACAGAATCAATTTTTTCATGGTAATGTTATTCATGGTGAAGAGTGTTTCTATCGATGACAGCATATTTAACAAAATCATTTGGAGTCAGTAAACATAACATGATTGGTGAAGGAAGCTAGCTTATTGTTGAGAGAATCAAGGTGCTAACCACACGTTACCTCTATCCTGGTTGATTCATTCTTCTCTGCTGTAAGCCTGTATAGTGGAGTAAATGTGAAACTGGCATCCAGCTGGCAGGCCTAGGCCCTTCATGGGCTGTTGAGTCATTGACACAGGGCCCTCGCTTGGGGCGTGCGGAGTTTGCGAACGCACAGGGCCAAGGGGGCGCCACGGCGGCTGATGCAAAACGGGAATTTTAAAATTTTCAATTGGGCTATCAGAATAATTTTCTCACTACTTGATAAAAAACTTATTGGTGGACAGTTTTGATTGTGGGTTGATTAGTTTGTGCTTTCTACCCCTTCCCCCTCTCCTAGAGTAGGCAAGATAACCTCTCTCCGTCACCCCTCCTTTATCCTCCCCGTTTATCTTTTAATCCGGCACTTCGAGGAGCGTGCCCGAGAAGTCAAGACGTTCAGTTCCGTGGCGTTAAAGTTGGACGCAATAGGCCCTATATTATTTCGTTCCGTTCCGTGATATATATACATAGCAGACAGGATATCACCAGTAACTTCTACATTTCACATACAGTCCACTATCTCGTCAGTCCAAGGTTAGTATAAACTATTTTACTTACTTTCAGGGCTGTCGACGTTGCGTGAGTTTCAATCTTAACTGTACCCCAATCCACCGGTTTGGGGACAGGACGGGAATACCAATTATTTCACCAACAACTTGAATCCACAAGAAATTATTTCCTCTGCATAAATTCATGTGTCGTAATGAATTGATCAATTGAAAAACCATGATCAATGTATGAAGCAAGCCAAGAAACGACCCTCTTAAATTCAATTCTATGGTTGGCTAACAACCACCTTATAACTCCGTCGACCAATCACAAGCCAGTTTCCGATAAAAACTCCTCCATATCATAATCCTATAAGACTAGTATTTTTATCGAATTGTTGTAGTTTTTCAAACTTTTTTCTGGCAAGAGGTCGGTATTAGATCATGAATAGTTTGAGTTCTATTTCATTATATTCATCGTATGAAAAATAGAATTAATGAGTTAGATGGGAGTGTGAAATTATATTTTTATCTCATTTCATACAGCATAGAGCTATTGAAGTCTAGTACTGGCCTAAGTTGCACGATAAGAGTAAAACTGAGTCTGAATTCTTCAAATACTAACTTGATAGAATCTTACCAGCCTGAATACATGAATAAATATTATATTAGGACAAGATCGTCAATAGCAAATAAGCGTAATTTTTTGTGTATGATACACCATCCATCATTCCCTTGCTAGCAGCCATTTTCTAAGACTGAACTCACGAAACACTCTCAACCAATAAGAAAAGAGCAGGCGGGGCATGAAGGTGTGTCCAAGTCAAATCTGAAACTTCACCCGTCAACTGCTGCCATCCACTGGTTGAATTTGGAAAATTTTATAACCTAAGATTTCGGCCATTTTGATCGTGGGCGGAGCTTGGAGGCGTGTCCAATGGAAGTCGAAGCGAGTCACCCTATTGCTACTGCCATCTGCTGGCTGAAACTATTCCGATTGTTATTCAAGCAAGTCGGGTAGAGCAGTAAAAATGGCTGAAATCTTCAATTCGCTTGTTATTGCGTTTCCTATTTTTTGTTAAAACATCTTTATTTCCAGTGAAATGGAGTATTTATTATGATTCCCAATATTTTTCTGTGAAAAAATTATTATTATTTACTTATGTGCTTTCAAGCAGACTAATAAAATGAATAAATCAAAATTTCAATATTTTAATGATAAAGTATGGTACAATGTGATAATTTTGCTCAAGTTATTTTATATTAATTCCTGTAGACTTTTGCTTATCACGTATCCAATGCATGAAAATATGAAAAAATACTTTGGGATACAATAAGCAAGTCCCTATAATCTTTTTTACCACACCACATGCAACATTGGGATTGCTTATGAGTAAAAATATGAAAATGCAAGGCAGCTTGAATCATGTTTGATTTTGAATATATTATTATATGTTGGATTGCATTCGTCTGATAATGAGGGGATCTTTTCCTTTTTTTTACATAACTTTCAAATAAATTGTGCTGCATCACTTTCTCAAACAGAATGGGTGAGGAAAGGAGAGAACTTTAATTAGGCTATAGGAGAGAACATTATTATTGATTATCCGGTTTCTAATAGTACGGTGCAATTAAGCAAAATATCACCAACTAACTTGAAATTATTAGAACTTTCAATGAATGTTTATAGGACAGAAGATCTCTCACACGAAAGTTCTGATTATATGGCCATTATGGCCTTCATTATTACTGGCCATTCAATTGCGTAATTTCTGAGAACATATTAGCCCATGAAGCTACGCAAATAAGGCTTACAAAATAATAGGCTATGTAGCTCTCATATCTTACCTGGGAAGGAAAATTAACATTTGAACTCTTGAATATTGATACCATAACTGTTCTTCTGATGGGATGAATGAATATTGTTATTCCTGTAACCAACAATATAAGTTATTTGATCAGATTTCTCTTGGAATATTAAAAAACCCCAAACCGATCGAATTATATTTCAATTATCATAGCAGGTATTGTTTCAAAAGATCTGAGCAATAGAGTTTTATTTGTTCTTTATTCTGACAATTTCAAATCGTTTTCAAATATTATCCAATTTACTTCTAGCTTCAATAACAATTCTATTAAATAAAATTTATTCTTCATGTTTTAATAACAATTAGTGGAAAAACTGGATTCAGGAACGTGGCATCAATAACTCATTCTCCTGTTGAATCAAATCAAGGCAGGTAGGTAATAACCTAGAAAATCCATATAATTTATGTAGTGAGCCAGCTAAAGTATTCCAAGATCGATGGGTGCTTGGGTTAGAGACATGGAATCGGAGATGTAGTCTGTCCAAGTAGAGAAGACATTCTGTCAAGATAATAAAATGAATTTTTCTGGGTCAATATTGATTTAAAAACTATAAATTTGTTCTCAAGTTGTAGAAAAGATTATGTTCTACAATTTGAAACTGAATTTACAATTTTTGGACCAATATTAACGGAGCTGGAGTCATTTTCACATCTTGCCAGAAATGTCTTCTTTGCTTGGACAGACTATAGCTGGGAGAAGAGAAGCTGCATTCCAATGAATCTGTGAGCTGTATTGGAATTTCTAGCGTCTGCAATGTGCTTTGAAATATTAACAGGCGTGTTTTTAGACACGGCGCAGCTTCTGCAAACCGCTTTACATCGGATTCCATTGCATCCAATTGGATTCCAACTCACGCCCCTGAATTACATAGATAATTTTCTTGATTAATCCGACAGGTGGATGAAAAGCCCCATGCCCCCATATTTTAATCATTACACTTTTATTGTTTTCAACTAATAAAAATTTCTTAAACCGCATTCAAAACCTCTAATTAACCTTAAAATTTTCTTCCATGTAACGCAAAAAGCGTAAACTAATTTTTCTACACTCGTCTTTGATTAAAAAGTTTTTCGAGATAGGGCTGAGAGACTTAAGGCCTGAAAGGCTTCCAAGGAGAAACGATTACCTCAGGTTGATTGACCTTCATTGACATTAGGAATCAAGAAAATTTTAAGAGATTCATTCACCAATAGAAATTGAACATTTTTTTTAGAGTGGTAAGCTGAGAAACATACTATAATATGAATCATGATTATAATAATCAATAATTATGATTATCTATATAGTATAACCTATTATTCACTATCGTATCTCTTTGTTACTATAATTATTTATTTTTTTGTAAAGTGTGATCTTTGTTGTGAATCTCTGTTGAGAACACTCAATGCCGTATATTAATAATGTCTTATCTTTAAATACATTTATATTTTTTGCTATTCTTATCTCTTCTTTGTTCTAAACAGTATTATTATTCGGTGGTATTTCCTTCCATTTTTCACGGTTTGGACATCAAATCATATGTAACAGAATACTGTTTTTTTATCTATATCTATAAAAGCGAAATGGCACTGACTGACTGACTGATTCATTCATTCATTCATTCATCACCAGAACTAAAAATCCACTCAACCGAATGCGTTCAAATTTGGCAGGCATGTTCAGTTGGAAGTTTAGACGCGCGCTAAGAACGGATTTTAGGAACTTTTCAAGGATAAGCCAAATATTTAAGTTTTTCTATAGTTTTTCGGCGTTTTCTCAATTTTTTCGAGAACCAATCGGTAGAAAATGTTGATATTCGATAGGTAGGTTCAGATAAGGTATAGAAATGTTGTGTTAAGATATTTTCGAATTACGTTAAAGATTACTCCAGTAATAAGGTTTTTAAAAATTGTAGATGTATTGCGGGTTGCATATCTTCCGCCTTGATACGACCAATCCTTACTGTAAATTCAATGGTTCAGCGAGATTATAGATAAAGTAATTTGGAAGATATTGAATCAGCTTACAAACTATGTCCGATATAGTTCCCAAGGTTACGCTCAATATTAGCGTTTTAGTATTTTTCGGAGTTTTTGAGAATAAATTCGTAGAAAATGTCGAAATTTGGTGAACAGGTCCAGATTAGGTCAAGAAATGCTTTATTTAATAAATTTCTAATCCCTTCTGAACGGAATTCGCACCTGACCTGGACCTGAGACAATAGACAATAAACCTGGACCTGATAAGCTGAGACAATAATTATTTATTTATTGAATTCTATCACAAGTAAATCCTTTCCTTCTCTGTAATTTATTCAATCATGAAAAGTAAGGATTTATAAATGGTTCAACAATCAAATGAGGAGCCATGACCTCCAAAACATTATATATTAAGCAGTTACTCTCAATTTGAATAAAATTCTATGTGGGAGAAATTAAAGGATAAACGTTTCACAAAACAAACAATAAAATCCACTACAGAAGTGGGAGACAGAAACTTAAACTTGACCTTGATAATAATCTAAGCTGGCCCAAACATGACGGAAGGGTGCAGGGTTATTAGATAAAACTTCGGAGACCCTCAGAACATTAAATTTGTATTCACGCTCCCAGGAATTTATGACTGTTCAATCGATACAAAACAAGGTTTTATCCATGTGTTGTGTGTAGGCTACGTAAGAAATCCCCCTCGAAAGATGCGTGTTTTCTGAAGAATTTGCACAGCTGCTCCCACCATATTACAGCTGCCCTCTTATTCATTGTATAGGAGAAGAAAGATAATTGATTTGGTATTCAAAATGATTCCTCAATAGTTCACATAGGGTAAGTGATACCCATGGTAAATGGAAACCAAGCTTACTTACAAAAGAACTAAAAAATATGAAAAATAAAAATGGAATAGATAACAAACCATCAAAGTAATATATAAAAACCGAGCTCCCTCCCAGCTTATTATCACATTATTGAGTATGAGATGCATGAGATGAATGTATGAGATAATGTACAGTATATATGAGATGTATGTAATGGAGTTTTCCAGATGGGAGGAACAGAGGGAAAAAATGAAATAAAAGCAGAGATTTCAAGCAGTTGTCAACATGCATTTACGAAAAGAAATGCTATAACAATATAGTTGTTATTTGAATTGATCTTGAAAACAAAATACGAAACTGTGAAAAGTAAATATCACTCAATTAAGGAAAGGAATTGAAATAGTTGAACACTATTCTTGAGCTTTTATAAGAAAAAACTCGCATTCGAAAAATGAAATGGTAAAATTATATGAAGTATAAAATAGGCCTGGAAAAGTAGACGGCTGCTACTACGGCAATGAAGGCGCAATCATCCGTCCTATTCCAGCTTGGAACTGCAGCCCGAAATAAACCGGAATAAAATGCAATTCAAGGGGCAAACGTGAGGAGGCTGGAAGGACCCTTTTTATTTCCGGAATATTTCGCCGAATAGAACTACGCGAGGGGTTTCGTTGCATCTCTCTCAATCTCCCCCACTCTCTCACTCTCTTTAACTCTCACATTCACTCTCTACCGCCCTCTCTCTCTTCAACAATAACAATAACTCAACAGCTGGCGGAAAGCAGTCAGGAATGTGTCCAGCACCCCCCTTGTTATTCTCAGAACTACTCACTTTCCTTCCTGCCTTTACCGTTCAGGCTATCCTCAAGATGTGACTTCAGAAAATCAGCTATTGATTTTTGCTGAACGATTGCACTGCGAGGGATTTGTAGTTCTCCAATCAGATACCGAATATGAAGAAAATCCAGAGCTCCAAATACCATTCAATCTACAGGAATAGAACGTCAAATTGAATATGAGAGGGAGAAGTGTAGAGATAGCAATATGAATGCAGATAGGAAGTAGTTGCAGTCAGTATTTCAATATATTATAGAAAGTTCTAGTATCAGCCTTCCCTTCCCAAGGTTTCAACAGTAATTGAATCCCTCTCATATCAATATAATATGCCTTGAGATAGTTTGATCAAGAAATCAGGTAATTTTGCATCATATGAATTCAATTAGGCCTATATCTCGGATCTAACACTACTAGTTAACATACAGTTTTCAAACCTTTCGAGATGATAATACAAGTAGTACTGTATGAAGAAATAGCGTATAGAGGAACTTTAATTAAACGTTCTCTCAAATATAATTCGAAAGAGGATATAATATAAGTTTAGCTCATCTATTAGATGACTTCCATTTTTTTATGGTAAAAAGGATAGTGAGTTGTAGGTTTTTCCAGTCCCATGAATATTATTAAAAGGGATTTTTTGGAAAAATATTTAATCGAAAAAATCATGTAGGCTATAACAATCGTGTATAACTTAATTGAAATGATATTTTTGAGATGAGTTGAATTCGAAATTGAACAGTGAATTACCGTAGTTGCTAATGAATCAATAACACTGAGACATGAGTTCTGAGTTTACAAGGTCATTCATTTTAACTATCCACTGATTTATCAAACATACAGAATGTTTCACGAAATTACAATGGATATTCCCTTCTGTTGAAAAACGGCTCCATAGCTTACTACTTGATTTAGGCGGATAACTTTTCCGAACCATTCATCTACGAATTTATAATGATCAAACAACACGTTCAAAGTACATGGAAATGATGATTGAGTAGATTTACCAAACTTGAACCTTGCTGGCGGATTCCTTTGAATAAAGTCTAACCCGAGCGATTTACGGCGAAGTTACGTAGCCAGTTCGCCCCCCCCCTTTCCACCCACTTTCAACAAATGAAGTTTGGGCTGGTCGAAACTCGTTTGGTCCCCAAAGCACATCAAATTCAAGTCGATGTTACTCAATCTTCCTCCCTTCTCCCCCCGTCCGCAATTTCTCGCATCCAACCAGAGCTCCTCGCTAACCAATCATCATTACACTCAGGATTCTGTATTCAAGCAGCATTTGCTCCACTCATGCTCAATCTCATTTCAAAGCAGCATTCGAGTTTACCGTCTAATTATTTGATCTTCATTTGGTTGTGAAGATCAATAAAACTTTAGGTAACCATTGTTTTTTAAGTAGATTCGAAAGAGCTTACAACATAAATAGGAGTTATTATTCAATTATTTACTGTAACAGAAAATTGAAATACAATATGGCTTATCAATTTACTACTAGTTGAATTGTAGAACAGTATTTGTACTCTGGGTATTAATAATTGCAATGACATTGATCTTGTAAAGGAAAGGGGTAGAATAGAGGAGGAATTTATATTCTGAATATAAAATATGATTAGTAATTGGAGAAGAACTTACGAAAGTGATGAGATAATTGAGAGAATGAGTAGTACCGACTAATAGAATGTAATGTTCGATTCAATTCGGAATGACTGGAATATAGTGAAAGGAAGAACCCTTTCAGGAATACTATTTTCAATAGCTAGAACTCAATTATGTCGCTATCCCATTCATCTAACACATTATTAAGGCAAAAACCAACATAAAAAGAAACAAAGCTCATGGAAAATATTTATTTTAAAATTATTCATTTTATTCTTATTAGTAATGTTACAAAACACTAAAATGTTTCTGAATCAACCTAGGTCAGGGGTAGATCAGTTCCTTGCCAGAATATTAACTAACTAGAAAATTATAATTCGGCTATGAATCAAATTCTCTATTAATAATAATATTCTCTATTTGTATTTATTCTCTGTACCGGTATCAATTGAATTCAAATTCTAGTCTTCAAGTTTCACTCTCCTGCTCCACAATTATTCGAGCCTCAGTTTTCAGGCTCTTTAGCATTATGAAATATGTCTAATCATTTCGACCAAGTAATAGATGTACGTGCTCCAGCTCACGATGAATATGCTTATTTAGCACTGTTGTCCCCAGGGTAGCAAACGGAAATAATCAGATTAGATGCATTTATCACCGGTGCGTTTTTCCACATTGCGGCGTGAAAAATCGGTGATTTGTAGCGGCGGGGATTTGATGGCGGACACAGAGCACATAATAATTGCTAGCTGTGTGTAAAAGATCCTGTCCGGTGGACAGATGTGAGAGCTTTTGTGTTAACTTTAAATAAACGATATGGGCAATGAAGAATAATATAAAGAATGGACTGTATCTCGAAAAAGAATATTTCTGAAAATTGATATAATATCTCACTCGAAAAGAAGATGCATGCGAAGATAATTAAAACAAGTAACACTCACCATAAATCTGTAGAAATATGGATCCGCCTATATTCAAACTATTCCCCAGAGGAAGGCGATATTAGGATCCCCGAAAAAGGAGGTGACACCTGGAGGTGGGAGAGGTCCCAGTTTGATGGATGATCTGTAGCTGTCCTTGTTAATTACCCTACACACACTTAGTTTCAAGCGAGATGATTATTTTCAAGTCTGGTAACTTTCCAGTCGAATAGAATAATTGAAATAAAATTTGGCGTACACTCTTTTCCAACACAAAAATATTAATGTCGAAGGACGATTTCCTCCATAGGGGTTTTCGACAAATAAAAAATAAATTCCCCAATTCGAAAAGATTTAGGCTGTCCCGAAACGATAATGGACGTAAAGCCTCGAAGTTTTGAGTTGCTTTCCACGAACAACTAAAAGCAGACTGACTTGAAAACTTAGCTACACGCTGCGGTAGCCGCAGAGTGGAGCGCTCTAGAGGGAAAATGGGAGAACTAATTCTAACTCGAGCGCGTTGATTTAAAATAAATAAAGAATTGAAAAGTGAAGCATATGGCTTCAACATCCCCCCCCCCGACTGAAAAACTATTTTCAGACAAGCTGGAGAACAAAAACGACAAAGAAAAAAATAAACCACGAAAGAAAGGAAACTAAAACGAAACGAAAACAGAACGAAATAAAAATAAAAAACAATGTAAAACGAAACTTATTGAGTAGGCAACGGGTACAACTTCGTAACCGGCCTTTTGAAACGACCATGGGTGCACCGCACCATAGCCACTCGAACGACACCGTCAGCACCGGGAAATACTTCCTCAACTACTCCCAAAGGCCATTTCAACGGTGCGACGTTGGGTTGGTCCACTATGACGACAGTACCAACTGTGAGAGGGGTGGAATCTTTACGCCACTTCACACGAGTCTGTAATTCATGTAAATATTCCTTTCCGGCTTTCAACTCAAGCAATTCTTTCGAAAAATGAATTTTTTGTACGACTTTACACAAATATTTTTCAGCCACATCGAGATCTGACTCATGAGGCTTAGGCAATAGACGAAATATTTTCAATATCACTACCATGATACCCAATAGACGACGATACTTAGAACATTCACTTATTAATTGATAAATCCAATTATCAGAGGAATTCTCTGACTGTACAACATTGACGACTGAGTTAGTCTTGACCTCAGGTAGACATTCTATAGGCTCAAGATCGACACTGACGGGCCAATCACTCTCTTCTAACATTAGCCAAGAAGGGCCAGACCACCACAAATCATTATCAATTATTTCAGAAGGAGATAAACCTCTCGAAAGTGGATCAGCTGGGTTCGAACTTCCTGCTACATGTAACCAGTCATTAATAGGACAATCTTGAATTTTCGTAACTCGATTAGCAACGAAAGTTTGCCACCTAGAAGGACAAGCTCCGATCCAATGTAGAACAACCGTTGAATCAGACAAGGCGACAACCCGAGCTACGTGACAACGAAGACGTAATACAGAGACGACTGCCTGTATTAATTCAGCGAGCAGAAGAGCAGCACATAGTTCAAGTCTGGGTATAGAGAGCGTCTTAGACGGCGCAACTTTTGATTTAGCGCACAATAAAGTGATAGTTGCAGGTTGCATATCCACTTCAGATTTTATGTAGATCACACCACCATATCCTAACGTCGACGCATCACAGAAGCCAATGACAGTAATTTTCGAATCATTCATCACTCCCAAATGACGTGGTATGAAGAGATTAGACAACAACGGAAATTCTTTCAGACATTTCTCCCATTGAAGAGCGATAGAGGGAGGTACAGACTCGTCCCAATCAAGACCAGCGTTCCATAATTGTTTAATTAAACATTTGAGAAACAAAGTGAGGGGTGATAAGAGTCCCAAAGGATCGAAAATACGTGCAACTACCGATAATATATGGCGTTTAGTGGGCACAGACTGATTAGGATTTACGGAAAAACAGAACGAATCACTATTAGGTTGCCATTTCAAACCTAAGACAGCTAATAAATTTCCCATCTCGAAATCTTTAGCCAATGCTGATTTTTCACCTTCAGAGAAATTCCTCATCAATTCAGATGAATTAGAACTCCATTTAGTAAGTTCAAATCCGCCTCTCTCGAACATTTCCTTAGCCTGACTACAAAGACGATTTGCTTCACTCAACGACGAAGTACTAGTAACCAAATCATCCATAAACATATCATTAGGAATACGAGCTTTAGCGTCAGGAAAATTTTCACCCTCTTCAAGAACGAGTTGATGAACAGTTCTAAGAGCTAAAAACGGCGACTCACTAAGACCGAATACGACAGTTTTCAATTCAAAAATTTGTATGGGATCATTAGACGAAAATCTCCATAACAAACGTTGAAATTTACGACAAGATTCATCGACGAGAATCTGTCTATACATCTGCTTTATATCAGCAGTTACAGCGATCGAAAATAACCGAAAATTGACTAACAGAACGAAAATATCCGTTTGCAATTTGGGTCCGACATGAAGAATATCATTCAATGAAACTCCAGAAGTAGTTTTTGCACCTGCATCGAAAACAATACGCAAGGGTGTAGATGGGCTATGAGCTTTTATTACCGCATGATGAGGTATAAAATAACCACTTTTATCATTCTGATTCTGGATCAATTCCATATGACCTTGTTTGAGGTAATCTAAGAGGACATCATGATAGACTAGACGTAAGTTTGGGTCACGCATCAGACGTTTTTCTAAACTGATAAGACGACGTTCCGCCATGGCAAACGAATCACCGAGACAATCAGGAGATTTCGAGAACGACAAAGAGACGATAAATCTACCTGAGTTTTCACGACGAACGGATGACACAAATTTTTCCTCACACTCCAACTCATCAGCTGTGAGTTGTTTCCCTACGTCAGGAACATTTTCAATTTTTTGCAATTTTTTTCGTAATTTCCCAGAATTTACGAACCAAATTATCTAATGGTGATGCGACACAAGTCATTAGACAGGTTGAATCTTTCGACGATTGAGTTAAAATCGGGGCTCTACCCATCAAGATATAACCGAAAACACTTTCTAAAGCCATCAGATAATTTGAGTCTATTTCCACCCGACCGCCACGGAAAATATAGGGTACTAACTCAGCTCCCAGAATAGCATCGATCTCACTGGGAAGGTGGTAATTCTCATCAGCAAGTGCAAGACCAGATAAGTTTGATAAGTTAGAATTATCAATTTTACTAGTTGGAAATTGATCCATGATTTTTTCGACGACTAATGGTTCAATAGAAAATTTCACATTAGAATCAAGTCTCGATTGAAGTTGAACAAATGTACGACCAGAAACGGATTGCGAATTTCCACCAAAACCATTTACAATTAATTGGAAAGGAGAAATTGAAAGCTGTAATTTACGACAAAGTTTACGGGTGATGAAGTGACTTTGACTGGCCGAATCAACCAAAACTCTAATTTTATGCAACCTACCTTTCTTATCAGACACTTCTACTTGAGCTGTCGACAGAAGAACACTATATTTAGACGCATTCGAATCAATTGAGCAACAATTTATAGTATTATTCTCGACCTTTTTTTTCTCCGAATTTGATGACGAATTTGGAATAGAACCAAAGTGCAAAAGAGAATGATGTTTTTGATGACATGTATTGCAATTTGCACCAGAACAAAAACGACTCCGATGAGAAGGAGAGAAACATTTTAAACAACTACCCTTTTCTTTGACAAAACGAAATCTATCCCAAGGTGATAATTGAAGAAATTGGCGACAGTCTATTAACTTGTGATTTTTGAGACCACATTTCAAACAATCAGATATTTTATCAGATGACTTAATTTCCTGTGAATTCGATTGAACAACTAACACTTTAGATTTAGGAATGTGTTTCACTACTGGTTTCAATGATGACTTAGAAGACGACGATTCTTCATAAGACAACGATTTAATCTGTTTTTCGATAAAAGATACGAAATCAGCATAGGTAGGGTCTTCTTTCGCATGTATAGAAGTTTCGAACGCCCTTCGTGAGGCAGGGTCAAGGATTTTCACGGCTTGATACAAAAAGATTGAATCGGAAACATCCTCTCCTCGCAAACGTTTCAAAGCAGTCACTGCGCTACAAAATTGATCAATTATAGAAACTAATCCTGCTCGAGATTCAGATTTCAGACAATTAAACTCGAAAATCTGTTTCAAATAAGAATTCGTTTGGGAACGAGGGTCATTGTACCGCTTTACTAAAGTATCCCATATTATAGCATAATTACTGCCTATTGGGGGTAGGTGACGTGCCACATTCGCGGATTCCCCTTTCAATTTGCTAATTAGGTGTTGTACTTTATGCTGGTCAGAGATAGATTTGTTGTCATGAACCATACATTTAAACATTTCATAGAAAACACTCCAGTTAGCTTGGCTGCCGTCAAAAATTGGGATTTCAATTTTAGGTAATAGATTATTAGAATCATTGTTCGTAACTATAGGTTGAACAGGATTAGCTTTAGGTGGAACTTGATTACGTTTATCTAATTCTCTTTTAACTGTTTCGATATATTCATACATTTCCATTGGGGCATTATTAAACTTAGGAATGAATGCTGGATTATTTTCCAATTCCAATTCTTGAATTTCCAATTCGGTATTTTCATATTGAGTAATAGTAGACGAAGCAGAATTATAAAGAACTAAAAATTGCTTAGCGCTTAATTCATCTTTTAGTGCATTTTTAGAAAGATCATAAGTACGTTGTATACGAAGGAAATATTGTTCCAATTTAGCTCTCTTGAGCTTGACTTTGTTGTCACTCATTGTTGGAAAATATTTAATTATTTTCATAAACTAATTTCAATGTGAAATTACGAAAGTAACGATGAACGATTTCCATTGAAACTTCAAACGAAAACGAATTGATATAATAGTTGGCGCAAACAAGCTGATTGCAGCATTATCAAACAGATAACTGTTTCTCCTACAACGGAGCGATCGAGATAAGTTCAAGGCCAGACTGCTGGCAAACTTACGCTAGCCTGAAAGGCTTCTTTCTACAAAATACAGTCGAGTTCAATTCTTGACCTGTACAATCAATCAAACGACATAATGCACAAACAGGTTCCAATCCTGACATGCACAACGATCAACAATGTACAAACAAGTTCAAATCTTGTAATGTACAAATAATGATTTATAATTCGAAAATAATTTTACAATAAAATTGGATGAGTGTATGCCAAATATTTGAATAGAATAATAGCCAACGAAAACTGAATACCCAATGAAATTGGTAAGAAATCCTGGGCCCGGTTGGACCAGATGTAAAAGCTCCTATGTCCGGTGGACATATGTGAAAGCTTTTGTGTTAACTTTAAATAAACGATATGGGCAATGTAGAATAATATAAAGAATGGACTGTATATCGAAAAAGAATATTTCTGAAAATTGATATAATATCTCACTCGAAAAGAAGATGCATGCGAAGATAATTAAAACAAGTAACACTCACCATAAATCTGTAGAAATATGGATCCGCCTATATTCAAACTATTCCCCAGAGGAAGGCGATATTAGGATCCCCGAAAAGGAGGTGACACCTGGAGGTGGGAGAGGTCCCAGTTTGATGGATGATCTGTAGCTGTCCTTGTTAATTACCCTACACACACTTAGTTTCAAGCGAGATGATTATTTTCAAGTCTGGTAACTTTCCAGTCGAATAGAATAATTGAAATAAAATTTGGCGTACACTCTTTTCCAACACAAAAATATTAATGTCGAAGGACGATTTCCTCCATAGGGGTTTTCGACAAATAAAAAATAAATTCCCCAATTCGAAAAGATTTAGGCTGTCCCGAAACGATAATGGACGTAAAGCCTCGAAGTTTTGAGTTGCTTTCCACGAACAACTAAAAGCAGACTGACTTGAAAACTTAGCTACACGCTGCGGTAGCCGCAGAGTGGAGCGCTCTAGAGGAAAATGGGAGAACTAATTCTAACTCGAGCGCGTTGATTTAAAATAAATAAAGAATTGAAAAGTGAAGCATATGGCTTCAACACTGTGAATAATTTCTGCTTATCTGTGTTGATGATTCATGTTTGCAGGCTGCGCTGCCAGATTGATGGTGCCTGCTTCTCTACTGATGCTGCTACTGGTTGGTGCTGTTTCTGCTTCTGTTGATCCTTTTGCTACAGCTGCTGATACTTCTATTGCTTCTGATGTTTGTGCTGCTACTGATGTTTCTACTTCTGTTGATGATTCTACTGCTTCTGATGTTTTTACTGCTTTTGCTGATGCTGCCACCGCCTCTGGCTAGTAAAAGATATTGTAATTGTGGTGTGTACATCACACTCCCTCTCAAACCGCTACCAGAAAACGCATTGTGAGTTATGGCTCACTCCTGGTTACTCTCCTCCTCCTCCTTTCGCCGAGATCAATGTTGCGGACCGTTAATGTGAAATAATAGCTCTTGTCTCGCGTCTCACCGACCGATTCGCGTGAGCCTGCTCCATAAATCGCGCGTTTTTCGCGAGACTCGTGTCTGGCGGGCTCCCATGTCGACGCATCCCCAACATTGCAAAAACATGTGTACTTTTCCTCTCAGCAGTATTACATATCATCAGTATCATCAGCAGTATAACGTGTTGCTCAGTTATCATGAAAATATAGAATATGGGTGTTGCTGGAAATATTGCTGGGGATTGGATTCTTCGAGCAGTCTTTTTTTTTAAATCGAATGATCGAACGTATTCAAACAACTACGTAGTTGAAAAACTGTTGGGAAGTACGAATCAATCACTTTTATCGAAACTTTAAACTTTTTATTGAAAAGAATCGACTGAGACGTTCAACTTCTCCAAAAAGTAATTATTCTAATGAAATAATTCGAATGAGTGGTTTCCGATGTAGTACCAAAATAAACGGTAGAATTGACAAATCAGAGTGGTTTATTTCATTATGGAATACTATTGGTTGGGTGTTGGGAGAAGAATGTTTTTATTTATAAAAAAGTATCATTCCCAATTTATGGGCTGGCACCATTCAGCTGAGTCTGAGTTTTGCAAGGGTGAAAATGATTGGTAGAATAATAAGTTGAAATTCAGTATTAATAGTTGATAACTTATTAAAAACTGTTGATTAATCAAAACAAGAGAGATAGATCTCAAACTTGCACGGATTAAAAAATATTTGGTGCTTCTTGAATTCATAGATTCTAACAAATAATCATCACTAAGCAGTGTTGACTTGTAAATTTCTTTTGAAAAAAGGAGAAGTATTCCATAGTAGTTGATAACATCACACTATTAAACAGTAGTTGGTAAAAAAATAATAATAATAATATTCGTGTAACCTGGCTGGCTTAGGTCTGGTGTCAGGTCGCTCCTGATCAATTTCAGTTGGTAACAAACGTACACTATTTAAACATTTTAGTGTTTTTTTAAGCTCATTAGGAATTTTATTTTTGCTGGAATTTTGGAAAGCGACAGTCTCTAGCTGCAATTATTCATAATTTGGGCAAATTAGAGCGCCGAATAAAATGGCTCTTCAACTGAATAAATTGTTACTGGGAAGGAGACGACGGCGTTTTTCTTAGAATCTTTTTCTTCGAGCCACTTCATTTTCTTCAAACAAGCACAAAGTAATTCCTCTTTAATTAATGGGAGAGGAACAGAAAACGCAAGATGAATGAATGGAAGGAGAATTGGAAAAGCGTGAAGAATTCCATGGAAGTGCCATGCTGACTGTGAGCAGTTTAAATTACATCATTCAGCCCAGCATCTAAACGTTCTCCCTCTATTTCATTCATTCATTACCCTTTTTTTAGTCAACTAGAAGCACAATTCAATCTATTTTTCGGCCCACTCTCTTCAAATATCATCTTAAATACTTCTTAATGATGTTGATCAAGGACGAAAATTCACGATAATTATTCAATGTTGAATAGAACCTTATAATTTAAGCAAAAATCATTTCACTATTTCACTAACATTATTCAATAGTCTCAATCAGTATAGTGATTATACTTCACTACCATTATTTAATAGTCTCAATCACATCCATCTCGAGAGAAACCCCTATCTTTTCTACGAAACTTTGTTCCAAAAAATCTCATAAAGACAATATATCTTATCATAACAATTTACTTCATGATGAATAATCTCCATTCTAACACTTAAAAACTGAAATAACACTATCATGGAGAATTGAGGCATTGGATGACAGTAATGTCCCGTTTTATTGAATGACCAATTTTAATGCATAAACTTCTCACCTATTTTGTCTCCTTGCTCCTTGTTATTGTCCTTGTTACTTTCTAAGGAAAATAGACATTCTGGCAATATGGGAAAATGAATCAAGCTCGGTCAATATTGATTCAAAAATTAAAAATTTGTTATCAAACTGTAGATTAGAATGTTCCCTACTACTTGAAACTAATTTTTTAATTATTTAACCAATGGTGACCGAGCTAGAGTAATTTTCCTATCTTGCCAGAATGTCTTCATTGCTTGGACAGAGTAAAATTTTTTCCTAGTTCTCCCAGTTCCTCCCGTTCCTTTTGTTTTCCTAGTTCTTCCTACTGTCCTTATGCTACTTGTATTGCTTTTTTTACCAAGGGAATAAGCTCAATAATTGATTTTGATTATTATAATGATTGAGAATGACTTTAATAATGTGTAAGTAAAGATTGATTAATTGATTATAAAATAATTGTGAAATCCTGATCAAATATACTGGTAACTGGATCAATAGGAGTTGATAAGGATCAAACTTGGTAAGTGATGATTTCGCTCATTTTTTTGTTCAGGCCTATTCATGCAAGGATACTAGAATACAGTACATGTACATGTATTCTAGTATCCGTGTATTTATGTAGATTTCCATCAACAATAAAAGTTGATACCCTACAAACATAGGGCCTACCTAGATAATGGTATTATCTCGTCTCAGGGTGAACAGGGAAGGATAAATTGGCTCACAGCACATGGGGAGAGAAGGCCGAGTGTAATGGTAGGTGGAGGTGAGGCGATAAAATTCCCAGAGAGAAGATAGCGACATTCCCACGGGACTGCTTCCTTGGAACAAATAGCAGGTCTGGAGTAAATGGCCGAGCTAGATCAAGACAGAGGCCGCTTTGCGCAAATCGAGTTCAGATAAACCTGCCATGAAAATTAAAGAGTTGATGACAATTGCGAATTGAAGACATCCGTTTCAAGTACCGATTTTATAAATTCTTTATTGTCTTATTCGACGGCAGTAAAGAAAGAAAATTGAAGAGTTGATGACAATTGCGAATTGAAGACACATCCGTTTCAAGTACCGGTCGTAAAAAAGAAGATATTTAAAAAAAGTAAGACTAAAGAGATGGCATAATGGTGAGAATAAAGAAGACATTCCAAGGAATGTCGAAGGAAATATCAGGTTATAGTTTGCTTTAATAGAATACAGACAGTTATGTAGCTGTATAATAATTATTATAAAAGTATAAACATGTAGTTCGATACATCAATATTTTAGGAATTTTTCACTTGCTATTAGTTAATTAAATTCTGTGAAATGCATTGATGGAACTTCAGAAGCTACACCAATCATTCCTTTTCATACTGAACTAATATAGCCCACATTGAACGAGATCTGAATAAAAAATAATTTATGGATGGAAAATTTGTAATAACTAACAAACGGTAAATTGGGAATGAAAACATTCAAATGCTTAAAAAAAATCCAAATACTTTTGTTCAGAGATAACAACAATGAAATAGCAATAAAAACACAATGAAAACATATTTTATTGAAATAATTTCCTCACTTGCAGAGAGCATATTCAATTGGAAGGAATTCATTTCAATTCCATTGAATCCAATCACTTCATTCATGGAGCAGCATAGTAAGCAAGCCTCATGGAAAGGATGTACGAAGATGAGATTTGCCATGATTGTATTGAAGCCCAATGAATGGATTCCATAGAATGTAATCAACTAATACAGTTCAAAAGGAAAATTCCTCCAATATTGATAAAACGGTTTGATTTCAATTGTGGTAGATAAAGGAATTTAATCAAATGGAAGTCTCTCATATTCTGATCAATACAGCAAACCATAATGATGGGTTTGGGGGTGGTTGAGGCATAACACTGTCTACTGTAGATGTTGTATTGTGCTGTGAGTGAATGGTATGCAAACGCCATCACTAACCGGCTTACAGCCCATGTCCATCGTTGCTAAGCAACTGAATATACTATTGGTCAATTGCAGACGTCTGCCACTGATTGACATAGATTTGACAGAACAATTTGACACGTTATAGAAATGCATTGTTCAGATTTCAGTGTCTCTTGAAAATTTTGATTTTTCGCAATAGGCTACATATTGTGTTTTAGTTTACAAGTTTAAAGGTGGAGAGTTTCTTTGTAATTATGATTATATTCATTGTCTAATATGATATTTTTAAATGAGATTTGAATCAAACAGACTGTATCTGATGTTAACATATGAGAGAGTCAAATAGAACAGTCTTGTCATTTATTTCTTTGAAATTTTCAAAGAGTCGTTTGAATTGAAGAAAAATTATGTAACAACAAAGCTGCTGTGCAAATTTGAAATTTTTGGTAGAAATGATAAATTAATTATTAATGAAATTTATCAACGTATGTTTCATATGAATTATATACTTTGTCCGAAAGACGCTCTGAACAATATTCATCCTATCCATGAAATCAAGAACTTCAAGAAATCTAATATTATTAGTTGTAAATTATTTTGCATTCTATCGAATATAATTATAATGCATAATATAACTAACAATAGACTGATAGAAATATCTCATATTTTAAAAATCTGGATATTCTACTGCTACTGAAAACAATAGGACATCAATAGTTTTTGTTTTAACAATAATTAATCATTCACGTACACGACAAGAACTATAGTACTGTAGTACTGCACTATCATTATTTAGCATGTCCAAGTTAAAGATGATCAAGTCTCTTATAGTAGTTTCCAATCCAGGCTGGAACAAGACAAAGCTCGAAAACAGAATATCTCTTTGGAAAATACTAGAATATTCACGAATGCTCCCCTGACAAACAGGTTCACCCATCGGTGCTTTTTTCTTTTCACAAACCTCTTCTGTGCCTCAGCCTCCTTCTGTCTTCCACATTGCCCTTTTTTCATGAGTATTGAATTTAGCCTTCTTCACTTAACAAAGCGCCCTTATAGCCTCTCTCCTCTTCTATCGTACTTCACAGGGCCGCAACGACTCTCTATTTCTTTCAAAGAGAAATGCCCTCGGGAGTATGACGTTGTCGAACTGAAATCTTTAAGTTTACTGGAGGAAATTACTCCTGTTGCGGGGGGTTCACTCTGAAGAAAATTCAAGTTAATTATCATTGTTAACCGAGTTTTCAATTTTCATACCAGTTTGTGATGATTGTGGAACAGTTTTTTATTATTTCAAGATGGATACATAAGTATAATATACTGAAGACACATCACACGAAATTGAAATGGAAAATTCAAATTTCCCTGACTTGATTTGCCGGTGTTTAGAAATCCCCTACAGAGACTGTATATTGTATAAACACTGTGTTGCCATTTTTAGATAATATTTTTGCTTGCCAACCGCCCCACTTTTCCCAAATTTTTGAATTCTCGTATAGAAATACAGGTAAACATCAACTCATCCGCTTATTTTCCCAATTATTGAATGAGCTGTTCCAACGATTGAAATAGTCTTTTCACTTTTTACTTCGATTAAAAGTTCCCACTACCAGTCGTTCTCCAAAACACATGCGCGTGACTCTTACCGACTTCTTCTATTGACCGTACTGGTATCCGCATTCAAATTCTAGTAGCACTTGTGTAATCGGTCGTGAATAGGATAAGCAATAGAATGGAGAATTCTAGAATTGGAAAATAAATAATATCGATTATTCCATGAAGTTGAAGTAAGAGCTCCACTTGGACTACTTGTGTACAACACTGTATTTTCAGAACTATTCGTATGAATAGTATACTACTATCAATATTTTTGTTGATTTCAGTATTCATCTAATTACATTATTCCTCATCAATAGTCTGAGATAAGAAATGTTTTTGACTTCCTGTAATAGAAGTGTAACATTACTCTCAAAAAATGATCATAGTTGCTCTTAATTTATCATATTGCTCTAAATTCAAAATTTGTATAATAATATGGCATTTCTCCTCGACTATAAATTCTTGTGAAAGTGAAGCAAAAAAATATAACCTAGTTTCGAACTTATTATCTATCAAAATTTGGTATAAAGACGTTTTGGATGTTAGTCTGAGTTTCCAGCCAATAAGTTTATTATTTTCTATGAATAAATAAAAAAATAATAGGGAAGGCCTAGGGGGGAGCAGGAAATTGGAGAAGTCTATTCCTTAGCTTTCGAGTTAATAGTATTTTTGTGCATTGCTTGGTATCCCAATACTATTTTCTAAAGAAAACATGTCGAAGAGATCTTGATGGAAAAAGGACAATGGCAGAGTAGTGATTCAAATCTTTCCACATAGACTGTTAAAGATCTCCATACTACATAAACCGATATTGCAGCCGAAGAAGGGAGATAGAGGGAAGTAAGGTAATTGAATCAGGCTCTCAAAGTTTGCTTAAATGGTTTCATCACTGTGAACTAATGAGTCGAATGCAATGACGACACCATTATTTTCTCGTTAACTGGGAGGGTAGATAGTTATTCTAAGTAGCAATGGATGTGCCCTAGTTAAGTAAGTATGAAACTATTGAATAGCTTGGGCATCTCAGAAACTAAAAAAATGTGATAAGAAATTAAAAAAATGTGAGGTTATGAAATGTAAATTAAAAGATGTAATCATTGACGATATAATGCAATAACACTAATTAAGAAACAAACATGTTTTTATTTGAATTGTTATTTGAGTTTACCTAATAACCAATGAAATGTTCACAAATTTAAAATAAATTGATTTCGTGTGAATAATATACTTCTTTATCAACATCATGTTTTCAGAAGTATTTTAGTCCTTGAGGACAAAAACATTACAACTGGAGTTTAATCAGCAATTTCAATAACTTTTTTATCTAAACTCCTCTAACATTGATGTGTAAAAATACCTACAATTATATTTCTTTAAAAAAGGCTGTGCTCTTTCTGCGTTCCATACATATAAAATACGTTTCTGAGTGGATAATTTACGTTGCGAGGAGAAAACCAAATCTCACCATGGCGCATTCTGTCCTTGATTCGAATGTGTAAAAAATTCGTTTATGCTTGCAGACGAACGGTAAGTCACATTTCTGACTGAAAGAATTCCATCATCAGAAGAATATATGATACGAGAAACGTTCTGGCAGAAAGAGAATACAGTAGTAGGAGTAAGAGTCATTCTAGAGGGATCAGTGGTGGATGAATTCAACGCTATCCCCGGAGACTGGCGAAAGATGAATAAATCTACTATTTGGCCATTCTTCATCCAATTCCCCACAATGGACGTGTATTGCTGCATCCATTTTTCTCCCTTTAAAAACCCGACCAACGCAACTTCAAGTGGGTCTACGCTTTGGCTCTCAACGCCAAAACTTATTTAATGTGCCGACTGATGGAGTTTCCCTGCAAAATCGCAGTGTATTGAAAGGAATATTTCAGAGTTCTCCTTTACGGCCAATTTCACAATATTTATCTTATACGGCAGCCCACTCATAGCTTTCACTGAGTATTGGAATACAATGCAGATGAATTTTGTCTGTTAAAACCGTTCATTATTGAATGAGAGTTATAAATCAATATTTCTCAATAATATTTGGAACAAAGTATATTAATTTTATCAGTAAGAACTAATCACGTGTTAGATCATTTCCACATTTAAACACTTCAATCAGTACAATAATCAATTGAACATGATAATTAAACTGTACTCACTGGATTGATTCTCGATCTTACCTGAAAAAATTGAAAGGATTATTAGTACTGCTACAATAAACTATCATTTGAAAAATGCTAATACCTTATGATAATGATGATACTTCTAGCGTGTGACTAGTACTAGTATAACAAACATTGGGTAATTGTGTTAATCCACATTCCAATCACAATGAGATCTACAATAATATTTATTCAATTTTTCCCACATAGGTGTTTTTTCTAAAGAGTTTTAAGTCGAAAAACGTTCAAATTCATACAAAATCCAAACTCAGATGAGATTTATTGTTGAATGAAAGTGAAATATACAGCCAAACTAATAATTATTCACGGTGTGAAAATGAATATTACAGCTATTCCATAATTTTGAGTTGAGTTGTTACTTTGAAGTCGGAGGGTTTAAAATGAAATTAAAATATTCTTTATTAGGTGTAGCTAGGACTAGGAAGTCCTTTCTTCCACTCACCCTAAAATCTATTTACAAAAAAACTACATACTTATTACAATAGACTTCACGATATCTCACACAACACACCAGTGGCGTAACGTTTCCGAACTGGCCCCCCCGAAACAAATAATCCAGGCCCCTTCTTCCAAAATCATACCCCCTTTCCCCCCCTATTCTTAACCCCTCTCCTCCCTCAGTTTCCTCAATTCCATTTATTCAACTCTCTAAAATGTAAATTGAAATTCTGAAAGACAAGCCACAGGCTAGCTATTGAAAAAAATATTTTTATTGAATTAAAAAATTTATAATTTTATCGCAAACACATCTCACTTGAATCAATTTTTACTTGACAAATTTTGCGGACACAAACGTGCATCCAGTATTGCGATTCTATACGAACTGAATTGGAATCTCGAATGAAATAATGAATTGAGTAGGCTATATTTACATTATCATTCATTTTCATATTATTTAATGTCGACTCTGCCACACTATATGCTCAGGAATTCAATGGAAAAATAATTTTTTCCTTCACCCGAAGAAAGAAATGGAAAGCTATTCACTCTAACAATCACTTGCATGAGTTTTGTTTGAACAGTCTAGTTTGAGTCTGGACACCGGTTGTCTTAATCTCAATTTTAACGATTCGCAAACAACATTTCAAATTTCGCAATAATAATAGAAGCTCACTACCAATAGACAATTGAACGATAAAAAGTATATTTGAACAACACTTACTTGGTTTCGTTGATGCATAATTTCTTTCTCAAACCACATTAGTGCTTATGACTGTATTTGCCAAAATAGAAATCATGCTTTTCTTAATAAATCAATATTTCAATTTTATTCATTCAGAAATTATGTAATATAGCCGCGGGGGCTGTGGGGGTGTAAGTTACGCCACTGCAACACACATAATTTATTTGTACTATCTCCACTGCTTGGTATCATTATCGAGTGATTTCAGATTGGCTACATACATGAGGAATCCAGGTATCGACCAATCAAATATTCCGGACCTCTATAAACAAACAAATTATTCGACTGAAGTATTCCCAGCATGGCGTATGAAAATTCCCGTGATACATTGAATATCACGTTAACATGCCATACATTTATAGTTTTAGAAATTCTTATTTTATTGATCCATCAATCATGGCTAGTGATGATTGAAATTTTAAACAAATCAAGTATGTCAAATCTGACTTCATTGGTATTCTCATCATATTGATTTAGCCTATAGTAAATTGCTAATCAAAGAATGTTACCAATGAACAATTTGAAGCATACGGCTGATATGGGCGGATTTCAAGCTAGCAGTGTAGATAGATCGCGCAAGCTGAGAAGACACGCCGTTACAATACACTTCACACTGTAACGGAGTGTCTTCTCGAACTTAGCAAGCAGCTCCTGTGCTAATGTTGGCAGTACAACCGGCTGTTGTGTCGGTATCTGAACAGCGATAAGCCGGTTCAAATTGAAACGGTACCTGAATGCGACCACGACGGTAGTGTGTGTGTGTGAATCTACTTGTAACACATGTAGAAGTATGTTTGTGTTAGTGTTTGAGTGTGTGCACAACTTAGTCTATGAGTTGATGTGCTTTGTACGTGTAAGTGTATGAGTTGACATGCTTTGTGTGTGTAAGTGTATGAGTTTATATGGATGTATGAGTTTATGTAGGTGTATGTGTAAGTGGCCTGCCTTTATCCATTGATAACGTCAGAACGGTATCCTTCCTTCCCTGCCTCCTACTCCCTGCATACCACACCTTCCTCACTCCATACTGCGTTGTTCTAATCCATCGTCCAACACTAAACACCAGTCAGAACCTGGTTAGTCTGCCCAAACAAAAAAGACATTCTGGCAAGTTGGGGAAATGACTCCAGCTCGGTCAATATCGATTCAAAAATTATAAATTTGGTCTCAAATTATAGATCAGAATGATTCCTACAATTAAAAACCAAATTTATTATTTTTGAACCAATATGGACTGAGCTGGAATCATTTCCCGATCTCGCCAGAATGTCTTCTTTGCTTGGGCAGACTATACCTCGCAACCCACCCCTAACAGACTTCCATTATAATGTCAATTCCTGGCTGCTCTCTACGTGCATCCAATCGCCTTGTAATCACCACGAAACACTCCCTGGTACAGCTCAGGTGTCCTAGAACTTTGACCCTGTTATATCTCCAATGATTCTAGATGATTGATTGGATTTCACAAGAGAAATCTTGTTGCAATAGAATCTTAAATTCTTAGAAATCAATAGTTCTTAAAACTTTGAATCTAAGAGTTTTTAGAACTACGAAACTGAGAAATTATTATACATCTAATGAAATGAAAATTTTGTTTCAATAAGTAATTCTCTTGAATTTCAAATGAGGAATCTAGAGTCTCACAACAAAAGTAAAATCAAGTAAAGTAACATTAAACATAGAACAAGTAAAGTGAAATCAATTGCAATTGATTAAAGCCTGGATGATTGATTGATATTGATCAAAATTTTACTAAATCTCACAGAAGTAAAATTTGCACGATGCTGAATTGAAATTCACGAAAGATCTGATAGAATGTAGTAATAAATCACTAAAAATGAAGTAAGAGCATCCCTCATATTAGACTCTTTCTTGTTATTGGTTCTTGCCTGAATGATTTATATTATTCTAGGATCAATATAGATATTTCACAAGAAATATTTGCACTATGATTGATTAAATTTCTCCAATAACAGGACATCTGTAATGATTCAAGCTATGATGATTTATATTGATGAGGATTAATTAGAGTTCAACTTAATTTACACAAATATTCAAACCGTGGAAAAACGAGAATAAGGAAAAGTCGTATTAAAAAACACTCAGAGGATAGTTTTGAAAATGCTACCGTATGTACTACATTGGGTTTTTTCATTACATTATCACGAGTAAATTCATGAATTTATGGAATAAAAATACCCATGAAGGGAAAACATCCTATAAATGGGAAAATCAGTTTTATTCTTCAAACTTTGAAAGTATATATAAGTAATAGCATGCTGTCTGAAATATAATTATTGAAATTTCAAACGTTATTATATTATTATTAATTATGAAGGCTGTAGAAGATTCCAATATCACAATATTACTTCGCTTTATTGGAAAGTGAGAAGCTTCGAAAACTTTGCAACTGAGATTCCTATACAACAAAGCTCAAATTGGTGAGTCTCAAGAACAAAATATAGTGGGTGTAATAAGAGATTGTCCCCTTGTAATCTGATTACAAATGGAGAGAGTCTATTGTTTGGCCGTCAACCGGCTCGAATTGCAATTGAAAGCGAAAATGTTTGAAATGTTCTCGAGCTGTTTTGTCTACGATTTGAAACCCGATAGGGAGTTTTTCCTTCGGCAGCAGGCACTGTCTTTGAGCCAAAAGAAAGTTCATTTCCGCTTTTCCGAGTGCGAATGTTTTTCCTTCTTGTGCAGTTTATCCCTCTCCGTTCCCTTTCATCCATCTTTCCGACATTCCCACTCACTTGTTCATCACACTTGGTGACGCCAGACAGCTTTTCATCCAAACCCACTCCCCCTTACCACCAACCCTCCCTCCACACCCATCCATCTTCTCAAAGCAAACTTTGCAAGAGTAAAGCTTCGCTGGGAACTTGGCGTCGGAATATTCCAGTCCAGAAAATAAACGTTTTGTCACTGTTAATTATCAAGGAACGTTTTCTGTCAGATGGTCTCTTCAGTTTTAATGAACGAACGTTTGTATCCGATTTCTCTCTCGAGAGACAACGGGATCTCATTTCTAATAACAAGCCTGATATTTAGTGCAGTTATAATTGAGTAAAGATACAAATTTGGCCCTAGGACTTGAACCGCATAGCAGATGCTTGGAAAACAAATCTTACCATCACTCCGAAAATAAGTTTCGCCAACTTCTTACTGAGGCAATAATACAATCATAATAGAATTTGAAAAGTGTAATAATTGACAGTATCATCTTTCCTTATGAAACTAACCCAGTTATATGAAATTATACATTTTTTATGAGCTATCATTCGTTGAATAATTACTAAAACGAAAATTCAGCTCGACGATATTGTTCAACATTCTACAATTCTCATTGTAACACTGTGATAAATTTTATGAACCAATAAAAACAAATTTATTATTAAAAATTCAATTTTTCATCGAATGATAGAATTTATCTTTCCGCTGTTACAGAGTAGGGATTCTTCACCATTTACAATTGAACCTTATAACACGAAGAATTTCGGCACAACAATAGGTACATGTATAAGATTGAAGTCTTTAAGACATTCTTCCATATTCCTCCCCAATACAACTTCCCGGGTCTCAGGGGAACGAAGATCCTTGTTTTTGTATCCGATTTGGAACGTTGCACTGTATAAAAAAGTATGATGCGATATTATTCAACAGTGTCGTTATTGGAAAGGTGGAAGTTATGGGGCCTGTACAAGCCGATATAACTCATGTGAACTAACGTGGCTAAATGCCAGAATTGCAGGAATAATGACGCTTGCTACTTGAATTCGAAACTGTAAATCAAAATGCTATTGTGAATTGTGTCGGTCGGAATCGAGTACCTCGTTCTTACATGTGGTATTTTTGTATCTAACACAAAATGAATGCAGTCGATAACTTCTGTGGCGAATCTTTTCTAGCAGCGCATGAATTTTTTATTATTTCGAGGGTTCACGTGGGTTCATGACGAGGGTAAGAGATGGAAGTTATTTACAACTTTCATCGTATAATATGAATCGATGATTTTTTTCCTGATCATAAATATTGTGTGCAGCGTAGGGTGAAGGAGTTAAGACCAACACCCAGTTATACTAAAATCAAAGATCAACATACAGGTTAAAGATAAATATAATAGAAACTTTCAAATGTGATTGTGAATACTGTCATAAATCAAGTTTCAGCAGATAGCTGTAAGAGCCGAGAATTATAAGAAAAGATAAAACCAACAAGAAAGGTAGGGATTTACATGAAAAATTCATAATTTATTCATTATCATAACAGTATTTAACTGTTTAACAGTATTAAACTTTAATACAATAGATGTTCAATTATTCGCATAACATACTGGATTATATAGCAAATATAATTCCCAGCTGTTATTTTATTGTTTACCTGGTGGATATTATCCTCTTTATTACTTAATTGTTGTTAGGCGAGTGACAATCTTATTTTGACAATAGATAACTCATACTTTTGAAACTTTTATTGCTTTTCAATCACATTCTCAATAAATTCACCTTTTCAGAATCCTCCACACGACCTGTACAGTGTACACCTATGTTTGTATTGGGCACAGGCAAGTTGAATTAGTGCGTATGTGCAAGTCAGGAAAAGACAGAGTTGGCCAAGCAAGCAGATGTGGGATCACAGTCGTGCCGGAGTATTTATACGGATTGCGAGATAAATCGGGTCGGGTGGATGCTTCCTTTGCTGATTTATTGTTGGCCACATTGCGCCGGTATTGTCGCCGGGACGCGTCACCCTTTCCTACCTGACGTTTAAATGGCCAAAACAAACAAGCCAGATACAGATGCCGTTTGTCGTGTCGCTTCCCGTCGAGAACTTGATAAACAGCAAAACTAATTAAGTATCCAGCCGCTTTTACTCCTCGAAACTTTCGAATTAAAAGCTATTTCTCTTCCTTCCCTCTCTCATACACATTAAACCGCTCTACCTCCAACTTACTCTCTGATTAAAACTATTTGGTATTCTATAGTGAGCATCGTCTTCAAATGCTCTTCATTTTCACTATTGCAAATAAAGAGACCCGACTACAAAAACAAGCAGTGTGAAAACGAAGACGTGCCTCGAATAGCTCAGTCAACGATCTGCTCAGTATACACGCGTTGCACTTGATCAACTAAGACTGCAGCTCTAACCTCTCCCTCCAACATTTTCCACTAGTAGAGATCTACGAATTAAGTTGACTTCAACATTGGTTAGAATCATTGAGGAGAACGAGAAAAGTAAATTGAAATTGATTTTCCACTTTAGTTCAATTCTCTCAATGCAATAATATTATTATTCCGTAATCCTTATTAGTGTAGAATAGTATTAAAAAAATTATCATATTATACGTAGTAATATGATATATTATGAATAGATTGAAAGTATTGGACATAATTGTCTCAAATACTGAAGGAGGAAAGATTAGCTACAGTGAGAGGCACTGAATAAAATGCAATATTTATCAGGAACAATCTTAAAGGACAACCACTGAACTATTTCTACACACAAGAAATCCTTACTTTTCAAGTAAACAATTTTTTTGAGTTCAGAAATCACTTACTCGTGAAGAGAATAAATTAATTGAATTGAGGTAGAACCATTTTCATTCTGCCAATAAATGTCATGTTTGAACACTCATTTATGCTTTTATTAGTGGGGAGAACCAAAGGGTTGTTCCACTTCGTAATATTATAACCTCATTTTTCACAAATGGAAACATGGAAAACCATGTGGGTTCTAGTTCTTTTAAAATAGTTATTTCGAAACTAATTTTTTCTATTTCAAAACATCACTAACAACTAAAACTAAAACTAAAATGAACATTCTTTAATGAATTGTGATGAGATCAACAGGGAAAGAAGCAGACTCCTACAATGAGAAATAGTAGTGTAGAAGCCACCTCATCAATATATAGGTTCTTCAAACTCATTTGATTCAATCTATAACTTGATAATTTGAAATGGTTCGTGATTTAGGAGACAAACAGTTTAGTGAGAAATCCTGTTATACTCTCCATTGTAAGTTATTCTATTAATTTAGTTTAGAATAGTATTAGGCCACAAATAATAAAAGGGAAATCATCACTATTATTCCATTATTGTTAAGCTGTATTAATAACTTGATCATTATTGTTTCCGTTACTGGTAGATCATAACCATGATTCCAATCGACGTTCAAACAAGCGGGTCACCTCTGGCTGCGCACCGCTCTCATCACCAAATTGCTCTTTCCGGGGGGTGGAGACACTCGCTATCACACAAATTACTGGTGGAAGGAAATTGTTCAAATTTCCTGCGCCGAATTGAATCGAAATTACTAGCAGTTCACTCCTTTGCCACAGTGAGAAACTCAAAAATTAGCTTAGTTTTTACCACTGAAGAGACTAAACGGGAATTGTAGCGGACGTAGCATTTGTGTAGGTTGATCAGGGAGAGAAAAGAGGAAGCGTGGACCAAGCTATAAATCAGCGGATGGGGGGATGGGGGTCTGCCTGATTTATCCGGCAATCCATATAAATGATCCTGCGACCTAAACCCCTCAACTTGTTGTTGGTTAGGGGGGGGGGGAGGGTTTTGGGGGGTAGTAAGA
Organism: Sogatella furcifera; assembly: GCA_017141385.1. Lineage (NCBI taxonomy): Eukaryota > Metazoa > Arthropoda > Insecta > Hemiptera > Delphacidae > Sogatella > Sogatella furcifera. The sequence goes on from CM029546.1 coordinate 10,947,929, forward strand.
TGTTGGGTCGGCTTGCTATGCACCGCAATCCTGCTTTAAATTTAAAACGCCGCCCCCCGAACGCTGTTGAAGGGGCGGCAGGGATGATAGGGGAGGCGGCACTGAGCCTAATGAACCTCTCCCATGTTAAACTTTTGGTGGAAACGACCGGGCCACGTGACTTAGTGGAATGAGCCATCCCATCGTGCTCCAAACCACCACTACAACTACAAGCCCCTGCCATTGGATTATGGTTCACACACTACATCTGCACTACACTATAGTCGATCAAGGAAACATTGGCTCAACAATTAGCACGCACTCAACGTTATTAAAACTACATTCTAAGAGCACAGTAACTATGTGCGGTGTCTGAACATGTTTTCTGATGAGGTTTCCAAACCATTGTAGCCTATTCCATCGCATTTTACTATTTTTATCTTGTTTTCGTTTATAAGAAAGAGTGTGTTGAGACATACAGATAGAGTGGAATGTTTTAATTTGAAATTCTTCCGAGCTCCAGTGTAAACTTAGGAAGGGGAAATTTCATCACGTAACCTCATCAGAATATTGCGGTTTAAATACAGTTTTTTCAGTAACCTTCTATGTATCTTTCAAAATATTCAAACCTCATCCTCTCATATTTTGTTACCGGGATTTGTTTTAACAAAACTCTGATTATTCAGAATGTTAATTATACTTATGTATCATTTATGTAGTGGGGTGGCTTCTCAGTTAACAAACACAGAACTCAAGAGCTGTGTGAACTGTAGAGCCGAAATTCTCAGTCAGTTAATCTTGATAAGGCTAGAATGGGAAAACTGACAAACAATAGCCTATAATTAACGATGAATGTGTTGGAAAATTGTTTATTATCAGTGTAGAAAACACCACTCAAAGTTTACTTGTTAATCAATATTTTTCTGTAAAGTAAACACTTAATACCCTCATGTAATAATTGTTGAAAGGGAAATTTAAAACTTTCTATATACTTGTAATTTAGAGAGAAACTGTTACCCCATGAATAATTAAAAATATTCATATCTTTGCTGCTCGTGAAGAGTACGGAAAGTTCAAGTTCAAACATTTGGATGAGCTGAGAAATAGCCAATTGAACTGTTGTACTAGAGCTCGTTTGTTCCGTCGGTTAATGGCTCGAGTGCCCATAATTTGATTAGGACGACTAATACAAACTAATAGCTAATGCAAACAATGAAGGAGAGCTTCAGCAATGATAAAGTCTGGCGAGCTCAACCTTAATTGCTTCAAATTATCAAAATACCCGGCCGGCTAGCCACAAACTGTACTAAGCTACCTCACAAGTTCTTTAGCAAACTTCATTCCAACTTGCAAAGAAAAATGGAGAAGCTTTACATTTTGTAGGGTCACGTATCCGTAATAATGCCAAGGGAAATTGCGTAATTGGTGTTGAAGGGCCAACTTACAATACAACATTAATCTTTGTTAGGGGAAATGGGGTGTGGAAGAGAGAGAGAGAGTAAAATAGGAGATGAGTTGAAGAGCGAGGAGAAGAATATTGATAATGCAATATTGCGGCCCGGAGAGACTACGGCTAGTAATTGGGTTGCTTGTTCCAGAATAAACCTCCCCGCTTGAGAAATATACACAGCCGAAACTAATACTTATATTCTTTCCGACTTTTCATTCGGTTGTTTCGTTTGCAGAAAGCCCTTGTTCTTCGAGTCGTCGAGTTAGGTTCTTAGCTAAACTCTTCAACTGCAATTCCATTTTTAGCAATATCACTAGAGCGCTTTCCATGTTTTGCAAAGCCTTTCCAAAGAAATTAATTTATGTTGAGTTATTTTTCAGAAAATGCGAAGAGCTCCTACAATATAACAGCTTTTTCAAAGTATATCTTGATAATGTATCTTGTTCTTTATTAACGTCTGTATGATATTCTGCACTTCATTCAATTTTCAATTTATTTGTTATTTTTTGTTGTTACAATTGCGACTTATATAAAGTATTTTAAGCAAAGGTGATACGTGGATGATGATGTTTAGGCTACATAGTGAATGAATGATGATGGTTGCTGAATGTTTATATTTCAATTTTAACTTTAAAAAAACACTACAATGGTAGGATAAGCTATAGTCTATTTAATACTCTGGGAAAAATATATTTGGATCAGCAGTCAGTTAGTAGACCTAAATAACAAATTAAATATTAATCACTGTAAACATGAATGGAGATTATCCATTCAATTCGTGAAAATATGAAATTCAAAATCAAAAAACTATTTTTCCAATTGATTTCTACCATCCAATGGTTGTTAAGTTTATACGAATAAAATCTGTACTTCTCATAGGGTTCCACGACATACAGTCAATTTTTCAACTGTGAAAACTAATCTCTTGCTTACTTGGAGCGCTTTCGATTTGTTGAAATCATTGTCAACCGTGTTCACCTTGAAGCTCATAATGAATCAAGTGATTTCAAACTTGACTAAAATTCATATCATAATGATCATATAAAATAAATCAAGAAGAGATTCATTCATAAAAATTATTTATGAAAATTTACATGAGATTTGGTGTGAATCAATGATTATCTTTAACATACTCTATAGCTGCAGGATCACGTAGAGTAATATTAAACCTCCAAGAAGGATTTGCTTGATTATTTCACCACCAATAATTCATTACAGGGGAAAATCTCGATTAAAAACGAAGTTAGTGATGATGATAGTGAAAAATGCATAGTGTATTGACGGAGGGAGGTACGATGCATCAACGTTAGTCGACTAAAATTGCTTTACAGATTGGGGGCCTGTTGTTACAATTTCATCAGGAGCGGACTGGCAAATTGCAACTGTGAAAAATATGGCCTGCTAAAAAAGAGAAACGAGCGCACGAGCCGGCAAATAGATGCATGCATCCCGTATACACCCAGCCAGTTACCGGGAATCGGGGATTATTTTTAATAACTTGCGTTGCCCTACTCTTTGCTCTTCATCATCCCTTACTCTCACTCACTTTCTCTCTTACACATTCTGTCTCTCTCGTTCCCTCTCTCACTCACTCCATCTAACATTCAAACTTTCCCGCTCATATCTCTCTCTTACACACATATACTCGCACTTTCTCACTCACTTTCCCTCACTATCTCTTTCTCTCTCCCAAACATTTAAACTCTCTCTCACTTTCTCTCTCTTACTGCACCCTCACGATTAAAACCAATCTGCCTCTGGTTGGTGGTGTACATCTATCACGCCGGATTATTTCATTAAAAATTGAAATCTGAAGCAATTATCTGGCTGCAATTATGCTGATACTGGTGCAGTTATCAATTCCACTCCCACATTAAATTGTGGATGATTATTTAGTTTGTATATAATTATAGTAAAGTAATAAGTAATAAGATTTTGAGGTCATAATAGTTACTGATTTTTGCGTTCATACTCAAAATTAATTAATTTTTACTTGAAATTCTCAGACTACGTATTTTAAGCTCAAAATAAAAAAAATTGTTGAATGCAATGAAAATATATTACCACAATAATTAGTGATAACCGAGTAAACAAATTCAATTGTCTTTTCAAGTGTTTGTGGAGGTGATTATTGAGGAGTAATATTGTACTGTTTAGAGATTGATAATGGTGTAGCAACGGAAACTAGTAATCAGATTTTTAATAAATCTGTGGTTCGAAAATATCTAGTCTTTTTAATAGAATGTGGATTTTTACCCAATCAAACATTTGATCGTATAAATGATTTATTACTTTGTATACTTCACTGATTACATCAATTATACTGATTATACCAATTGCATCAATATTATAAAAAATATTACTGACTACGTAGTAGTCTACAAGAGTATGACAGATCTTCTTATTGGGTAAATAGCCTAATACTATAGCCTGTACCTATATTACTGATAATAGCCTGATCTTAAATCAGTTTACCCGTATTTCTCAGGTTTTTTTGAGGTGATACCCACATGGGCTTTTTGGGCTCAGTCAGTACAGTATAATATTTCCTCTATCTTAGGGATACTTTGTCACTGTTTTTTAATTCGAATGAAGATCGCAGTACTCTTTTCAAATTATCATTATTATTATTATTTTTCAACAATAATTCGAAAAGAGTACTGCTATTTAAATTAAAAAATAGTACGGTACAGTCGTCTGCTAGCGGATTGTAAGAGAGTTTCGTTTCAATGACCTCAGCTCGACCGATACGCTTTCGCAAAATCATAGTTGATATCAATTGAATTATTCAAGTAGAAAGAAAAAAATGAGCGGGAAGACGCAGCTTGGTTATTAGTGCTCCCTTGGCTTTCATGATAGTGATGAATAGTAAAAAGTATTTTGCATTATATTAGAGCACAGCTAGGCCAGAAGAAAGTTTGTCAAACACGGTGGAAGGCACTGAATTCAAATGAGACATGCAAATTCGTTTGAATGCTGTCTCCACGTCTCCACCGCAAGAAAATCTTGTTAGGTTAACCCATCTCACCAAAACACTTTGCCGCCACTAGATGGCGCTAGAGTGCGGTTGGCTCTGAGCAAAGATGAGCGAGGAAATGAGTTTGGGAGCAGCGGATGTTGGCAAAGTTAGCTCTTCTACTCTATCCATACGTGAGTAGAGCAAAATAATAAAAAACATGTGCGTGCCTTGTATCAACCTTGTTCAGCCTCATTTTCTCTTGAAAAACAAACTTGGATGAATTCACCATGTCGAACACCGTACGTTTCAACAACCTATAGTGTTGAAATGATCTTCCATTAGACATTAATCGACATTTATTATACCACAGTCAGTTCAATTCAATAATAGTCAATAAAATTGATTTTCCTTTTGAATTCTTGATAATCATATAATCATTAAAATCTATTTAATAATAATTTGCTATTGAGAATACAATAGGATTCCTCCCAAATCTGTTCCTGTAAAACATTGGTTATTTAATAAAATTTTACTTAATCATTAATTTTCGCTTACAAAGCCAAAAACGAACTATTTTGAATTTTGAATTAGCACACATTATAGTTCCAACCAAACATCACGAAATGATGCTAACGGAATAAGGTGGACAAGAATTTATCTGATAGTTTATATTACCGACTAATTCAAGTGATGGTTAGCGTGGAGAAAATGGCGAAGTTCCAAGTTCTTATCTTATTGAAAGGACGATTTTCACCTCGAAACAAGCCTCTTACGTCTTCCAGCGACCATAAGAAGTGATAATTATTGACTTGATAATTGTAGAAGTCTACCGATATCATAAATCACAAAGATGAATCTGCTATTCAATTCTAATTGAAATTACCAACATTTTTAATATAATTTAGAAGCAGTGTAAACAATTATGGAGTGTGTGTATTTAAAAAGTACTAACAATCATTATGTTTAGATTTTCAATGCCAAGTGTTAATGGAAAGGACATCTTTGTTGACCTTTCCCAAGAATGGACATATCTATGTCCAAACTTCACCTTTTCATCGAGACAATTCAATCGTAATTTAAAAGATTTCCAATTAAATATATTTTAATAAAATTTATTCCTTTCTAGAGGTATACCTACTACATTATCGATTATTACTATTATTGATTGGACTACTTAATTTGATTGCAATCTAGAATCTAAACTGGAATTTTGTGTTATTGTCTATGTGAATAAAGAAATCCAATCTAATCTAATCTAACTCTTATCATTCACTCTCAATCGGCGAGCTCATGAGCATCACCCTTTCAAAAACATCTTCGACATAGTTACTGCTTCCAAGGTAGGAAAAATGTTATTCTGAAACTCTTGTTGTATGTTTTCCAACTATTAGTTTTCAAAGATTTCCGATACTTGAGTTGGTTTAAGAAATGTCTTGGCTTCAACCACAAGCTCCTTTACGGAGTTCAAAATAAATATTGTTGCATTGTAATGTTAGGAGGAGACGTTCTTCGAAAGTCAAGTTTAATTCAATTTTCAACAAGATGAGATGAATTTTTGAAACAGCGTTCACATGTTGCTGGAGATTATATTTTTGTTTTATTAAATTGATCATGTTTCCGATAGCTAAGTAATACCAAGTTTATCTGTTCATCTGTACTGAAACGAGATACTTGAAGTGATAGGTACAGCTCGGTAGCAGCTCTTGAAGCAATAATTTTTATCACACCTTGAACGTAAACAGACTTCAATCAATATTCGAGGTGGATATTAATCGGTTCCGCAGAATAACATAAAACGCTGATGTGTCGTCATCAAATTGATTTTAATTCATCAAGCTCTGATACTTGCTCGAATTCAACTACTAGCTTGTACTACAATATGCAAAATCCTCTTTTAATACCCTTCAAATTTTCAATAAAGTTATGAATTGGCCCTTGATTGAAAATTCGAAGCTCACTTCAATATTCAGCGCACTGATGAGCTCCAACGAATGAAACTGTTATCGGGCGATCTCAATTTAATGAGCGAATTAAATTCAGTTTTGTGCTGTTAAATCAGTGAGCTCCCAAGTAATTCTGAAAGCAATGTACACGTTTTTTCAGAGATTTTCGATTTGAACCATTCACATAAAAATATTAATGGTATTTATCATGAATCCTCTAATTGATATCTCCTTCAACAAAGCTTGTAGAGTATTAAAGAGGACTTGGCACTATGCACAGGGTTCAATGGTATGGTGCAAAGGAACATTTGCAAATAAAAAGCTACTCTCACATTGATTCATATTAATTTCGTTAAACAATTAATATGACGCAAAACAATTAGTTTTACATTTTCATCATTTATTTCAGTGTAATTCCATTACTAATTGTTACTACAAAGATTCGATAAAATTAAGCAGATTGAGAGCAATGCAAAATACCTTGCTACTGTTATTTGGAGAGCGCTTAACTAATTGAATCGCGTAAAATTAGAAAAAAACCATTGACAATTTTAGAATAAACAAGCAAGTGCTTCTTATTATAAAGGAATCATAGCTGAATGAATTCAATTTTTATATATTACTACCTGTTATTTTTCCCCTGATGCCCTTATAAAGTTAAAGTTTGTATGAAATCGCTTTCAATATTATTCTTACCATGACGAAAAACTCTTTCATAAATAACTCATACGTTTCGCGTACAAAAGAATTTCTAGGAATAAATTCGCATCAAAATTCTACATTTATTTTAATTATTGATAAATGATTGGATCTGGGAAACAAATATTCTCAATTGAATTGAGTATAGTACTTTGAGCAAAACCTGAAGACGATACGCATTCACCACCAATCTTTCTTCATTCATGAAGCTCGATTGCACGATAGAGATGACATGGATGGGCAAGCAAGAAACGGGAAAGAGTTGGAAAAGGGAAGCGCCAAAAAGGTGAAAGGGTAAAAAGGACAAGTATGAAAAGGTGAAAGTAACGGAATAGGAGGAAAAGGAAGGAAGGAAGAAGAAGAAGAGGAGGAGGAGAAAGAGGCAAACAGGAAATGAGCAGTCATCACTACAAGAATAAATTGGCCGAACAAAAAGAAAAGCTCAGAGCTCAAAACGTTCGTTGGTATCTCGTGGCATTCTTTGGGCGCATCGCAATTTCCTTACCAGCGACTCAAAGCAGTGATGTTCATTTTAATTACTTTCGCGCCTCACAACTCCAATGGACAATTATTATGAAACTTGGGCGTTTACAGCGTGATCTGACTCATTGTGAAAACTTCCACACTGCATGAACTTCTGTTGAAAATGTACTCACTATTTTAGTGTCTGCTAGTAAATTTACAGTATTTTGATAGTATTTTCACTCATAAGAGAATTCATACTTTATTCATACGTTGAGCACCGAAAATAGAAAATTGTTTTGTAGGAGAACGCAAAAAACGATAGCTCACTCAAACTGTTGGCTCAAATAGAATAAGTAACTTATGACAACCAAACTGTAAAATAGTGTTGGAAACAGTCTTCAAGTGTTATAATTTTGTAGGTATACTAAAATTGGAGTCTACAGTCTATGTAGGTAACGCAGTTGAAGATAATGTTGAAGTAACATACTCGTATTTTGAAGCTGATGCCAACAATTTGGGGAGTTTTGTCTGTCTCTTGTACTTGGTGTAACCTATCCACAGCTGATGTAAAGCATTGATTGTTTCTTCTGATATCAAAAACCTTCTTCAAGACAACTCCAGTTGACCACATCAGCTGTTGAGGCACACAAGGAGTGGATGAAACCGCCTTGCTTTTTGTCTTCAGCTATACCTGTTAAATATAATGAATTCCGGATGATAATTACAATCAAATATAATGTCTAGAACATTTCTGATAGGCTAGTATATTATGGATCATGATTGTTGGCTTTTTGTGCGTTTTAATGTATGTTTTCAGAACTTGATCTCTCTTTGATACATGCTCTGATAACGCAGTCGCGTCAAACACTTGAAATTTATTCATGAAATTAGTGAAGCTGCCACTAATGAAAGCTGGTGTGTCAGTCACAAAGGGATTTGATTACATCCACTTCATACGTGACCCAAAATGTAGGCTGTGTTATGTTGTGATGCCCTAGATTTTCAAGTGGAGAGGCAATCCATTTTATTGTATGGTATAGTATATAGTCATAGTCTATAGTATGAATAGTACAAATATAGCGTCCAACTATGTTGCGATGCCTTTGTACAGTGCTGAAATAGTTGAGGGAAATTTAAAAGCCTTCGTAGTTGATTCATTATTGTTTAAAATGGATAGTTAATTTAATAGTAATTTGAAGCCTACACTTATAATGTTACAAATTCATATCCAGCTGAAACTCTATGTTCTCTACAGTTAAATTTTCAATTGATCACAGCAATCTTCTCAGGTTCATAGACTTGTAAATATTGTCACTATTGAAATAATAACTGTCTTCAAATCACCCATTATATTCTCTTTAAAGCATAATTGAACTGTGAATGTAGTCTATATTACGATAGCATCTTTATTAATAGGAGGTAGCTATGATATTACTACTATTGTAATGAAGGTAGCTATTACTTACAGATGTCATTATTAAGTGAGTTCTTATCGATTCACAATTAGAATGTTAATTATCAATACTATTCTCCTACAAAGATTATTCTCCAATGAGATTATAATAACTTTAATTTTTTTCTTGAGTGGCTTAGCGAAATTCTTTTCCATTATTCAGTATGTCTTTTCAACTTTCGCACGTTCTACCTCTCACAAAATCCTATTCCAACCACTTACAAATTCAAAGACAGCCTATAAAGAGCTCTCTTTTTAAAACGTTTTTCAGAAGCGCAAACAAAATTTTCTGTTAGATTTCGGTTTATTCAAATGTCCTCGCACCTAAATGTAGCCGAAGATATCAGTTGATGCGCTCCAATTTCCTGTTTTTCGTGAAGAGGCTCAGCGTTATGAATTCGTGAGATTTTACCAAACATGTATAATCTTCATCGCTGTTGGCTGAGTATGAGAAGGAGGAGGAGGAGGATGAAGAAGAGGAGGGGAATGTGAAGGGAAATGCGAAAAGCGAGGGAGATGAGTTTCTCCTTCGGCAAACCGAGATTCTTCTACGACCTGCTGTATTTCGTAAAGGATGTCGTGCTGATTCGAGGCATATGCTGCACCCCGCTCCTCTCTACTGCTGTTCCTACAATCTCATCTCAGCTCTCAATTAAAAGGAATGCGGATCTGCAACCGTATGCTGGCAGAAAACTCTCTCTCCTCTCTCGACGCAAGAACAGCAGACGACAGCTTGACTGCTCCTAGCTCCAGCCCTCAGTTCATTTCTCCTGGCATTTCGCATTTCATATTAATAGAATGATTCTTCCACTGTTCGTACCATCTCTTGCAGATCCCTTTTCAAATCCGCTATATAGCTACGAGTGTCCTATTGAATATTTCAATGATATTATTTATTTTCATATTTCACGAAGGTGTCTTGTTGGGTTTATAAAATGAACTTCCTTAATCAAATAGAATAATTCCGCATTTTAACTGTAATTCATTCACATTATATGAATTATTATCCACAGACCAATTATTTATCTATTCATTTATTAAATTATTTATTTATGTATATATTCATTTATTTATTTATATATTTATTCATTTATTTATTTATTCACTTATTTATTTATTCCATTTATGTACAAATATACAAGATGCGGAAAGTAAACCAGGCTATTGCCCTTCTTCTACTATTCCTAACATAGTCACATTATGTTTAGAAACTAACAGTTTCTTGGACCACTGAATGGCGGATGATGTGTCTACTTAATCTTTATAACGCCCTATACTAGTATAGTGCTTAGTTCATGTTTAAGTACACTATATTTTGTAGGCTTACTATGTTTTCTCTGTTTTAAATCCGTCAACCCATAACCACCTGCGATAAAGTCATCAATAACACAACTATACGTCAACTATATTTCAGTTCAACTATCTTCTTCCTCTATCAGATTGTCTATTGCTATTTGATGTATAATTTTTCTTTATATCTTGATTTTCTTAATGTTATAACAGTTTGTATATTCTGGCTTAGCTTTAAGAACATACTCATTCTACTGCTAAAAAAATGAAGTAATTTTATTTTTATATTCGATCTGTAAGTTGTTGTTTGCCATGGGTCTCTTCAGACCTGGCAAAGGAGAATAAAATCAATCAATGAATGAATCTATTCTATTTTGTACATCTATATCTAATACAAATAGATTCTGCTAGTAGTTTCAACTAGTAGTTAGGGAAGCGGTTTGTCCCAGTGGTAGAGAGCGTCTAATCGGTGAGATTAGATAAGCGACGTGCCTCTATCACCATCGTTGTAAATGTGACCGGTTCCTCTGAATTCAATTTATGAGCCTCAAAAATCGCTTCCCGGTGGTTCGGAACCCACCTAAAGCAGTAGGTCCATTCATCTCTCATCATCATCCTTCCCATTACCCACGGACAGGCCCAAGAGCCCATGTGGGCATCACCCTCACAAAAAAAAAAACTACTTCAAGTTTGACACTTGTCCAATCCAGTAACAGCTCATGTGAGGTTTTTATAGGCTACTATAGGCTACTAGGTTCTTTATAGGCTACTTAGAATCATGCTGGTTTTAAAAAACTTTGCACTCAGAATTTGTTCCAAGGGGCCAAAAAAGTTTCTGTTGCAATTTTATCGTTGTTCATTGAGTTTTGAATATGTATAAGAACTGGGGGCGTCTCTTCGTGAGAATATGAATAAGGGAGCAAACTCAGCGGTTCTACTTGACCGGCAGAATTGAATGCAAACGAGCCGAATGCAAATGAATTTTGTCAGAGACCTCTCTCTAGTTTAGCCACTACATTGTGACTCCATCATTCGCTCACGCTATTCATTCTCCTCTGTTAGTTCCTGACAAGAAAAAAATTGTTCGAATATAGAAAGGAAAGTCCACCATAAAATAATATCAGCAAATCATTAGGAATTATTCAAATTTTAAACTTTCCATTTTATTTTTAGCTTAGAGTTCTAGAATCAAGGAACTAACTGTGAGCATAGAGAGTTCTCAAAACATACTTTATATTGTATCATTCTCATTATCCGTACTGTATTCTATTAGTGAATGATACTCACATGAGTATTAATTTTATTACTAGTATGTGGGTTAATGGGGGTTAGGGGGAGAATGGTACAGTGATAAAACTTTTATATGGAACCGAACCCGTAAGCGGTATGGTAATAGTAAACTAATACGCTGCGAATTTTGAGGTATACTTGGTAAAATTGAATCTGAGATCTCTTCCATGAAACAGGAGCATCAGAATTTTGTATTACAGCATGAAGGCTAACGTACAGTAAAATTTCATGTGCTTAGTACGCTGTGCTATGATTGTGATTATTCACATTTTTCTATGTTTTACTCTCAAAATTCATGAAACATGTCCATCGTGTAATTTTTTCTCAATGGTTTAAAGGAATCGAATCTAATATTAAAGGTAACAGAGGACCTTTCAACATAGACGAGGATCTTTAAAGTTGATTTTTCTGAATCATCGTTATTTGATCCCATCCTACATTTTTATTCCTACAATCTCCTCCCACATTTTGCTCAGAATATCTCACCTCATAGTGTCAGAAGAAAAATCCAGCTTCTAATTCATTGTATATTACACATTGGACACAGCTGGCGCTAGCCTCCTGCATTGCTGGTAACAGCATGTTCCAGTTCAATGCGGTGTAATATATATTATTAATTTCACTCCTGTAAGAAGCTATTGGACTTGACCCCTATTATTTACAGAGGAAGAGGAAGGATTATTATTTTAAAATAATACAGAACTCCTTATTGAATGAGATGATGGAAATAATTCTACTTCTACCCTTAAAAAACAAGTTTTAACAGTGACCCAATACAAGTTTCATGTAATCTATCTACTATAGTACCTACTTACGGTAGGAGCTGTGTTAGCTAAAATTCTGTACAGAAGCTCATAAAGTGGGAATAATTATTATGAATGCATAATGCATATGACTTTCTTTGGGTGAGCTACCCGTGAGGGTAGGTTTCACCCGCCTTGGTCACATTCTGGTCACCCGAAAGCAGTCCATAGTGAGTTGCTCATGAAGTAATTTCAAAACACAATTCACAAAGTTTCTAAACTCAATACTAACTGCTTAAAATGGACAAATTCAATAAAAATCCTTCAGGGGCAAGTCGAAGTAATAAAACCTCCACCAACATTGTTCATAGTGTTCATAATAATTATGTCGCCACCTGCAGCCAAATCGTTGGTACTAAATCAGCTTGCAATCGAATTTGTTGCGAGAATTAATGATTGACAGATGGTGCATAACAATGTTTCATTAAAGCGGTCTGGTCTTTGACTCTCTCTCACACAATCACAATCAAAATGTATCTTAATCAGTCTCTCACTCGCAGTCACACTCTCTCTCAAATTACCCATCTATCTCTCATTTGATTTACCTCTCACTCTATATATAACTTTCTCTTTATCTCTCGCACAGCCTCTTATTCTCTCTCACTCTCTACCATACTTTCTTTTCTATTTATCATACCCTTTAATATATTCTGTCTTCCACTAACTCTCTCTTCCTCTCAAACACTCTCCTATAATCTCACATACTCTCTCTTATTCTCTAGCATACTCTTTCTTCCTATATCTTTCACCCTCCAACACAGTCTCACTATTCTCTCTAACACACCCACACACACACACACACACACACACACACACACACACACACTCTCTCTCTATTTCTCTTTCACAGTCTCTTATTGTCTCTCTCAATCAGTCAATCAATCCCTATCTTTCTTTCTTATTCTCTCTCTGACTCTTTCTCTCTCTCTTTCTCATCATGTTTAGAGCTGAGCGACAGCCCATTCAAATGTAGTGCGGTCGCCAAACCCCCCCCTTAACCGTTCACCCCCCAGGATGTCCAATGGGAGGGGCCTTAATTGCAATACGTCGCCTGAATATTCAGCTGCGATAATGGAACTGAATATTCATATGGACGTGAACCGCCGCAGACAATGTCTTTGGAACGGCACTGATGACGAGTAGCGCGGCGCGGAGCCGAAATGAAACAACAGTCGATGCCAGCAGAATCTCCATTTCCCGCGCCGCTTCCTGCCGGACAAATTGACTTGTTGGCCTGCGGTCGTGATGAAAGCGATTGACAGCAAGGTAGCTTAATTACCCAACGATTAATCGGATGTTTATTTCTGAAACGAAGTTTGGCGTCGAACTTCAGAATTGGTGTGAAATGATAAGAACAGCGTAAAATTGAGAGAGCTTTGGTTTGGTTGGGATTGTGCATTGCGTACAAGTATAAGAAAGCACAAATTCACTTAAAATTGCAGTATTTGATGTATGTATCAGGGGCTAATCATTACAAGAAAGTTGGAAAATATGAATTACTTACATGAATTGTATACTGAAATATATTATGCCAAGTACTGAACTGTCAATCACGTTATCAACAGCTGATTAGCATGTCTGTAACCATTAGTTTAAAATTGTCTGTGATAACAAAATCTGCTCATTCCTGCCATTTTATTCTTGCTGCAATCAACTGATTGATCAAATCAATATCAAGATAGTCAGCTACAGTATGAACAGTAATGCAATACATGTTTATCGTGTTATATATTGTCAGAATATTGTACGAGTATCAATGTGCACAAATTCAGGTGAAATTGCAGTATATGGTCTTATGTTAATACTGACAGTACATATTTTAATAAATTCATCATGAAATAGCTTGTGAAGATTCAACATGATAACATAGGATAGGTTTTAACATAATTCTGAGCAATATTAAATGAAAATCAATCTAAAAATCATGTAATGCTCAAAAACAAGGACAATTGACCATAATATAATAAATTAAGTTGAGTGAAGAATGACAATTCACCGGAAATATGATTGGGATTTTTGAACATATTTCTTGTGGATGACATCATTGATAACTAATATTCATATTCTCTTCGAGATACTTCTCCCTTGAAAAAAGGTCCTAGATTCAAGACAATTAAAATGGTATGCGATCCTGAGAAGTGTGGTTGGGTTGGAAACAATTTCACGAGTAAGTTCAAAATTGGTTAGACACCACTGGAATAATTGGAGAGAGAAAATACGGAAAAATTCTATCTAAAGTAAGGTAGCTCTCTGAAATATTCATTCAGAGCTCCGAAAATAGGCTTTTCATGCCCGCTGCTGATAATATATGTTATGGTGAAGATTCAGTGACATGAAATACGATGTGGCCGCCCGAACATTCCGTGCCATTCTCGTTTTGGAAATTCCACCGGCACATATGCACGCAACCATATTCAACTAAACTATGAAATTTGCAACATATCTATTGTGTGACTTGCTTATCGGAAAGAACAGCGAGCGTTACATGTCAGATTTTTCTTATGGAAAACGCAATTTTTTCCTTTGAATCCTATAGAAAAATATGTTGAGGCTTTCTACTAAAAGAATGTAGATTTTACTTGAAAGAACAACAACGTGAACACTGATTATATAAATTCACTCAGGTAACTATCATTCTTTCTTATTTATAGAACTCTCAGGGTTTATTATTCTTCCTTATTCTTAGTTGAATACCAATTTTGTTTTGATCTAGGCTTGAAACAAAGAAAAATGTAGAAACCGTTTTCGTGTACAATGTAGCGTATTATATTTGAGAACCAAATTTGAGCATATAAACTGTAGAAATGCGATGTTTAGTACTTTTAAAATTGTTCTTATTTCCTATTCTGTTTGATGGTTTTTATAGATTGAAATAAGAATAAGTGTACAGTAAAATATTTTTGATTCGATGCTGATATTATGCTTGATATTATTAAGCTATCAAGCCTCAATAATATAATCTAACATGAAATTCGTAAAAGTGTAGAAATAGAATGTTTCAACCAAATAAAGCCCTGAACATTCTAAGACGTATCAAATTATACAATTCCAAGAATAGTCTACTCAATTTCCATTCCATAATATACACGGTAAACTATGTTCGAAACCCAGTTCCTAAGCTGGAAGATTAGTCCTGTTCCAGGAATATGAAGCTATTTTCAACCTTAGATTAAACCGAAAATCCAAACTGGAAGCTGTATGAAGATAACTGTTTACTCGAACCCATTCTCTCGGAAAATTCCAATTAAAGTTTTACAAGTCATAGTAAAAGATTACGCCACAAGGGAGTCTTGGTGGAATAGTTGAATCAATAACTTTGTAGCCAAGATCAGCGAGGGAAGCAAGGCAGGTTATTGGACCGTAACACCGCTAAGGGACGTTACTAAAGGAGAGAACCATTAATTAGACCACAAACCAATTTACGATCTGAGTCATAAAATCTGAGGAATTTCAGTTACTTGCCCGACTTAGATAGTAATCCTTTGGGAGATGCTTGCAACTGAGGTAGCCAAACTAAAATAGTCTTCGAAACTCAAAAGAGTTAAATATATGATTCCATATCCAGGAATTTCCAACAATAAAACTTTTTTTATAAAAAGTTTTAGTATAATTTTTTCAAGCTTAAGTTTGTGAAATCTGAGAAGACACACCGTTACATGGAAAGTGAATTGTAAAGGCGTGTCTACTCAGCAAACTTTATAACTTACTTTTACCTAAAAAGATATTGAAAGTGTCCTAATTTACTTGAGAATAGTAGATGCTCTAGTTTAATACATTAATACTCACTGTTGAAAAAAAATCTAAAACTTCAATAAAATGCATAATCATAATTTAATGAGAAGTATACAGTGATTTTTCATGCGACTATACATTGAATTTTTATAATTCAGTGTTTCTCCTGTACTATAAATTCTGAATTGAAGTGCTACGAAAATATATATCCTAATTTTGAATTTTATTATTCATCAAAATTTGTTATAAAGACGTTTTGGACATTAGTCTGTGTTCTTGGATGAATAAATGAATTCAAATTGTGTCCATACTATTTTTGCATCGTTGATCATCAATAATTATCACTCCTTAATTATTAATAATTCAAGTTTTCCAAATCCGTATGATAATATTTACTCTCCTATAAATGGCGAGTTCTATTAGAACGAAACATCAGATTATATGGAACCATGGATTTTTAATATTATCCCATGATAGTATTAAGTATTCATCTTATCAGATCGAATCTTTTCTCATTAATAAGAAGATGAGACTCGCCTGCAGTGAGGAACAAGAGAATATCAGTGGCTTTAAGTTTTCATCAAGAAATCTGATTCATAATTGCGAGTATTAAAGTTTCAAACGATGAAGAAAAGCCTTGATCGGATGGTGGGTTGGGTAAAAAGTCCTTTCAGCTGCTAAGAAGTCTTTGTTCTGATAGAAATGATGTTAGAATGAATAGAAAAGTGGATAGAACGCTATGCTGCAATCTTCAAAGAATAAGGAGAAGAAAGTAGGCCCCAATTCCACAGTTTGCTGTTCCAAACGTTCTTGCAGAGCGTGAATCTGAACCAAATTTCTAACACACTTTCAAAGCTCAAGCAGTAATTATTGAAATTCATTCGAAGTGATGTATTTGAGTTGAGTTGTCTTCAAATTCAAGAAGACCTTGACTCCCTCATTGAAATGTTAATAAAAATGTAGTTTTGGATTAAATAATTTGAATATCATTGTAAATATTATTACAGAAAAATCTCAATCCAGGTACAATGTTACAACGGATACAACGACTTGTATTGTTTTAATAACAACAACAATAACTCCAATAACAACATGCATGTTCCTCAACAATACAGTAATGATAAGTTCTGATTTGAAGGAAATGTTTGTATTTTCTCAAGTTTTGGGTATTCAAGGAACTTCCAATGATTATTTTCAAATCAATTTCACGTTCCATATTTTGGAAGAATCATCACTGCAGCATTCTGGTTCAGGTCACTATCATTCTTTTTTCCGAGTTATCTCCAGTACGGTAACGAGAATTGACTGTGGATAGAGGTCCCAGGCGTGATATGTTAGTGGAAAATGATACCGCTGATCGTGAAAATGGAAAAAAGGCGTTTATCAATCAGTAGCAGCTGAAGCACAAGCAGCAGCAGCAGTAGCCGCCAAAGCTGCACGAGAATAATCATTATAAATGGACAAAATCATTACTGCGATACAGAGATCGGCCATTAGGGGGAATAGAAAGAGTGTCTCTGTCATTAATTTTCATTTAGGCGCTAAATCACATTGTTGGGAGTGGCAAGAAGGCTTTCGTGCCCTGTCTGCCTGCGGCCATAGTAATCGGCCGAGCTCAGTTTTAGTTCGAGCTCACTCTTTTGGCAGCACTAATGAACCCGCCGCAACCGACGCTCTACTCTAAATCTACCCGACGCCTTCTTCACTTGTACGCCTCCTTTCACTTGTCATCGATAAAATCCGGAGCACTTAAAAAAAATAATCAGAACTCCTAATAGCGATCGTACCCGGAGAGATGCTTCCTTCACTATATCAACGGTGGATTTTTTATTTTATTTCCGCTTTTCCTTAATACGTTGTGTGGTAGTTCATGTGTTATGAACATATTTTGATGAATTTGACTTGAATATACATCGTTTCATATATTGTCATCAGTTCATATATTGTGACTTCCATTTGTTTGCTGATGATCTCCAAGTTTATTATAGCTTCAAGCCGGGTGATATAGGTGTAGCTGTGGAAAGAATCAATAGAGACGTGGCAGCGGTCAATGATTTTATCAGAAATCATGGTTTATGTTTGAATGTAGGAAAGACCAAATCTATGCTAATCTGCCATCCTCAAATTTGGCGTCAGTTCAATGTAGCCAACATCCCAAAAGTTAAAGTCGACCAGCTGCAGCTTGAGTACAGCACCTCTGTACGTAGCTTGGGACTTATTATTGACAAATCTTTGAAGTGGAAAGAGCATGTTCAATCTGTTTGTAGGAAGGTATTTGCTGGTGTGCACACAATGAAAAGGGTAGGAGAAGGTATTCCACTTGATATGAAGCTGATGTTGGTAAAATCACTGATTTTCCCTCATTTCACATATGGTGACGTGGCGTTTTGTGATTTGAGTACAGATCTTGCTGCAAAGTTACAAAGAGCACAAAATTATTGTCTCAGATTTGTGTATGGCCTGAGACGATATGACCACATCTCTTCTTTTTTTGACCAGGCCTCAGTATTAAGGCTGGGTATTCTGAGAGATCTTCATGTGATCACATTGACTGAGAAAGTTTTGAGACATAAAGTGCCAGTTTATCTATTCAGGAAATTTGTCTATTTATCACAAATTAGTACCATGAGAACCCGAAATCGTGCTAATACTCTGGTAACCCCGCAGCATAGAACAACGATCTATAATAAGTCATTCATTGTTAAAGCAATTAGATTGTGGAATTTGCTACCAGATAATATAAAATTGTTGAGTGGTAGGGCTGGGTTTGGTCGTGCGGTTGTTGGTTGGTTGTTGGGTGGTGGTGGGCTTATTTGAGCGCGGGAGCTGGCATCCATTCTTTTCCTTATTCCTGAGCATTTGGGATGCTTCGAACGCAGGTTGACATGTGTGTGTATGTTTTTTTCTCTCTCTCTTTTCCCCTTTAAATTTTTTTTTGTCTTGAATCATTCCATTTTCTCACCATCAATACATTTATTTTATTATTATTATTTTTTTTTTAACTACCTTAATGAATTATTAATTTATTCTGCACCTCATAGCTTGTTCTTCTTTTCTTTTTGTTTATCACTAGAATCTTAATTATTCTTTTTTTTTGGTTCATTTATTTATTTGTTAAATATGAAACTTATTTGATTTCTTCTTGTAGTTTCTTCTTGTATTTATACTTTTGATTTTTATTGCATTTATTCATTTATTTTTTTCACTTTGCATATTTGTATTGTTTTGTATTTTGCTGGTGACGTGGTTAAGTGGTAGAGTGGACATTGCAGTCCAAACTTCGCCACGTCATTAAAATAAAGAAGTCATTCTATTCTATTCTATTTCACGTTAGCAACATTGAACATACTTTATTGATTGTACATACTGTATCATCAAGTTATTGTTATGGATTATAAAATTATACATATTCCTCTATGCTTGTATAGGACCTCTCGTATGTTTTATAGAACATTGAATTCTATAATAAGTTGGCTACTTATAGAGTTTAAAATAAAAGATAGTACAAGCTCACTTGTTTTTTTTTACCTCCTCTTTGGCTTTGATGGATAGCGTTACATGTTTGAATTCATAGCTTATTTACATTTAGGCTCTTTTGCATGTTGTGGGTTCTCAGCATTGAATATCTTATTATTATACTATAGATATGAATATTATCTTATTATTATACTATATTTTTATTATTTTATCATCCATAGTAACAAACGATAAATTCAATATTTTCAAGCTCCATTCACTCATTCTCTCTCTCTCAAAAAAAAAAAAACAAACAAAAAAAAACAGCAAGCTGATTATGTTTCCTCGACTGACTGCTCTCTATTGATACAACCATTGTTTGAACTGTCTATTAATTTTTTTTAGTCTTGTAATACGATGTAACAAACACTATTACATTACAAGCTTTTATTAATTAACAATAATATATTGATGTTACAAACAATAGACTACAATACAACACCATTCATCTATTTTTTATGCTCGCCTTATATTTCATACCTGGCAGCTTCTCTTTTCATACTGTAATCCCATGAAAGTTGAGAGTTTTTGAGCTTGATTATTATTCTCCTCTCTCATATTCCCAGAAGACCGCACGCACAAAATAATATCCATACATATTTATCATTGTGTGCGGAGCTATGATGAAGATTGCGGTTTTCATATCAGCTAAAAGCCTTTCTATATTCACGAAATGCAATATCTACGAACTCCCTCAGGTGGAATTACCAACATTATTATTATAACCGTTATCATCGGCTACCCTCAGCTTTACCGATAATACAGAAGCACGTTTGTTCCTCATTATCTTAATGAACATTGTCTTGCTTTTGGACTGCTTGCTGTAATTGATACATTTCAACATGGAAACCTCTCAATTACTCAAATTATTATTCAGCATGGTAATACTGTATTCTTATTGAAGAGATACTTTAAATTCTATTGTTTCATTACAATAATAATCTATTGTTTAAGGTTTAAAATTTATTCAGCAGCAGAGGATCTGAATGACACATAATGAGGAGCAGAGAATCTCAGCTTATTCAAATTATGAGTCGCATGCCTAATAAAGTAGTAGCATGATAAAAAAATATACCTCATGATTCATTACGTTTATATTTACCATTAAAATTCTCTCAGCTATTCTCCACTTGTGTTGAATTCGAAAATGATCATTTGGTTAACGAAGTAAATTCAACAATTTCGGCATTTCAAGTTCAATCAGATTAAACGTCATGCATTCAATGCTGTATAAGACTCTAAGCAGATATCTTCCATAACTCAAAATGGTATGTTAATAACTTGTAAGTTATTCTATTCTATGGTATGAATCATGAAAAAGAGCAATGAGTGTGATGATAACTGCAATCTTTCATTTTGGAGTGAAATTCCAATTCCTGCTTCTTATAATTTAAACCCTCTTCAAATCCCTGATGTAATGAGGTATATATAAGGTTGGAGGGCTTTCAAAATGAATAGTTCTCCCACTTCTAGATCAGGCTATGCTTGTTTTTAATGCTTATATTCTCGAAACAATTCAATTATTATCATAATTCATCAAATAGGGCGTCAAGTTATATAAGTGAAATTATCACTACCTCATATAGCAATCAGTATGCTGATAGTCAAAGTTATATGGATTCCATTAGAACAGATTTTGAACCATTTCTGTTAACAATTGAACCCATATAAAGCAGAAAAATTGGATGGATGGTCAAGTCAATCTAAACGATGGCTCAACTTTTCGTTCTGATCGTTCGAAGTCAATTCCTAAACCTTATGAATCTCGAATGGAACGGTTCATTGACACGTTTTCTAAGATAAGTTTTGTCAGCCCTCAGTCGACCTTGTTGAGGTGGTTGAGATGAATGGGTCGCATTGAGCCGAGATGCTGCTTCTAGACTGATACCAGTTGCCTGAAAAGAAGAAAGGCTTGACGCATTCTGTCTCAGGGGAGTAAAGTCGGAAAAAATCCGAAAAAACCGCGGCGCTTGCCTGCTAAGGAGCCGACTCCCGCCGTATCTCCCCATCCATATTGTCAGACACACTGCGGATGAAAACCATTACTTTTTCAATTCGTCGAGAATTTTCGTGTGCGTATGACTTGTTCACTTCTCCTATTTCCGAAGGCTGCTCCAAGCAGAGGTTAGAAGAGTTCTATATTGTGAACCTTGGCTCTGAGCGACGTCGCGAAGATATGGATGAGGCATGGTTGTGAATGTCAAAATGATATTGAGAAGAGGTTGGGTAGAATTGACAGGAATCACACGAGTGACTTGTTTAAAAGTGAAACACTTGGGAAAAGAAATCACTCGACAAACTTTTAACTAAGCAACATTCCTCTTAATTTCTCTTCTTCCGACTGTATTTTAGTACCTCTCTCACTCCATGTATTCTCCAGTCGACGATGATATTCGAAAAGTGTTATTTTCCTTTAATATGAGTGAGTTGTTTACAACTGTAAAAGCATGGAAACTACTTTTAAAACTCCAAAATATGAAACTCAGCTCCTCGAATGGGGATTGAAGCAAATACATTAGAATATTTTGTTAGCTTATTACTTGTTCACTCATTTCAATGTTTCTCAATCAACTATCTAGTGAAAAGTAGAATTGATGACTATCATAGATTTGACTATTCAGGGTTCTAGGCCTAGTCTCATGAAAGATTATAGGAGTAATAGAAATGAAGAAGAGATCATTTTCCAATTGGATATTGAATTTTTTATAAAATCAATAACTATGAGTATGAATAGAGAGTCAGTTTCCTTCTTTAAAAAAATTAATTACGTATACTAAATTTCATAAAATTCTTGATGATGCAGTATCTTTGTAATATTATGAAGTTCTCAATTGAACATTATTGCACAATGCGCAGCATTGACTATTCATTCGAAGAAAGATTTCAATTCTTGAATATGAAATGAATGATACACGAGGGTATTCGAATCTCCAGTATCAGTTCATTCGATTAATAAATCGAATCAATCTATAAAGAATGTCGATATCGCTCATTCAATTTACATTTCTCGCAGCAACCTGCGAGCAACCAGTTACATTGCTGTTCTCCTCGAAAACAAGATTATTGCTTTTCAACTCGAATTGAGCTTTGGGAAGTCATGATAGTGATATTACTCTGGAAAAATGAAAAAGTCAACATTTCTCCCTTGAATTCTCACAGCTTAGTAAGATCTATAATAAATTTATGATCCAATTCACATTCCATAAAAATGAAATAAAGCTCCCGTGCGAAAAGCAATAATTCATCTTTCATTTTGACAGGTGAGCAGAGTATAGATGGACAAGTGAAGGATCATTGACAGCATCCATTAGGTTGTGACTGAAGAACGCGAATTGGACGGATAAATGAAGTTGCCCAAAAACGAGAGCCTGGAGAAATAGTCTTAGTCTCTGACAATAATAACTCACTCAGTCCATCTATCTTCTTATAAGCCCTCGCTTTTATTTTCGGCAACCAGTGTGGCCTCAACATCATTAATAATATCATGGCACGACATAAATTATTTATTATTCAGCTATCAATTAGAGAGACAGGTCATAATTCTTCTCAAATTGAGTACGGTGTATCAGGCCTGGAGAAGGCTTATCAAATTTTAGATGCATTTTAATTGAATTGGTTTTCACTTTTTATTATTACTAGAAGGATCTGAAATTCAATATTAATTATTCGTTTATAATTCCAATCAAAACAAGTAACGGTACTTTCCCTTCAATAATTTATCCAATCAATCAACTATTAATAGAAAAGATAACAAAATATTCTTGGCCATAGCTATCCTATCCTCAATTCACTTTGAAAATCTAGATAAAGTTATATTATATTGCTTAGAAATTTTCTTCTTATTCGAGAGCAGATGAGAACAAAACAAAACATTAATTCTCATTTTGAAGAACATTTTGAAGATTAAGAGAAACGCATGAAGGAGGGTTGAAAACTTCAAGCGTGTTAGAGTTTGAGATTAATATTTATGAAAAGAGTAAACCTGAAGATCGTCTTTTTTGATCGGAGGATTTAATAAAACTGTAGATAAAAATTTGGTAAGTGACGAGAAAGTTGGAATTGTGCTTATATTCATGAATGCTATATTATTTTAATGCCTTTGCGTTCTAACCTGTCGATGAAATCCTATTTATAATACTGAAACCTATTCTTCGATTTTCCCCCTTCCTTCCTGTTTGTTATGATAACACAAAGAAAACATGAAGAAGTAGAAGATGAGGTTTGAGCAAACGGCAATAAATTATCAACGGAAAAATATTGAAACTATTAAAGGGCAATGCGAAGCTGCTATGTAGTTGAAGATTGCTTGGCTGGCAAAAATTGTGCTGCCTCGGGAGCGAGTGGTCTGTTTAAGCAAAGAAGGCATTCTGGCAAGATGGGAAAATGACTCCAGCTCAGTCAATATTCCTCTAATAACTTTGAATTGGGTCTGAAATTGTAGATCAGGAAGGTTCCTACAATATTTGAGACCGAATTTATAATTTTTAAATCAATATTGATCGAGCTGGAGTTATTTTCCCATCTTGCCAGAATGTCTTCTTTGCTTGGACAGACTATAGCAGTGAAGGCGGATGTCATCTCACTTATCTGCGTTCACAGGCGACTTAACCATGCCGCCGTCGCTGCCAAGAAGGATAGAGAACACATGAGAACATTGGATTAGAGAGAGATGGAGAACGCTCTATGTGAGTGTGCGTGTGTTTGTCCATAAGTATGTGCTCCTGTGTGAGTGTCTTAGGTTCTGTGTGGCAACCTGAATCAGTCTCTGATTCCATACGCTCTCTCACTGTTTGAATCCTTTCCCAGCGCTTGAGAGGTGTCATTTCGGATTTTCTTTCGACTCAGCACTTTTAATAAGTGAATTTCACATTGATTCCTATCAATAAATCACTGATCCACAAAATCCTATTTGGATGACACTCAATATCATCGTCTTAGCTGAATTGAAGAATTAAATTCCATGAGGTTGAATTTTTCAGCTTCAGCTCACTAACGTAAGGTAACTCGATTATTAGATCGCTGACTTATTGATTTCAAACCCAAATCATTTCAAATCTTGAAGTAGAATTCAGCTAGTATCACCGTTTCAAGTATGTGGTCTTGATCATTATTTATTAGACGGTTGAAATGACTCTCCAATTTCGAGAAATACTCATGGGAATATACCTTGAAGGAATCATCTCTCTATGCATGAATAATTGAAAAGGGTACTGTGATTAACATTTTGAAAATAATGTTAATTCAAAAACATGTTATGCAAGAATAAAATTAATTGACAAGGAATATGAATCTTGTTCATTTCTATTCTGTTATAATTTTATACTAATTTACAGCAATTATTAAATTCAAATTGATCATCATATCCTATTGATTTCTTTCAATTTGAAGTAGTTCACTCTCAATCTCAATATATCTTCATTGCAGATTGTATTCTGATGTGTTTTTATATTTTGTTGCCCAGCAACATTTATCTTGGTAAATAAATATTTTTAAAGTACTTTGGCACTTGGGAAAAATAGCTCTAAAGAAACTATAGAACATTTTTTCCAAGTATTTGAGGCTTGTGAATGCTGAATTATAAATTATTTATATTAATGGTGCACTTCTGATTTGAAAGAATCTCAGTTCATTATAATACCTTCAAAATTGCAATAAATTCAGAATAAAGCAGATATAATAGGAATGAGTCAACTTCCAGTAAAATCGGCTGTTTAACTGTATTGTTTTTCTTATCTAAGAAGAGGTTGAGAAAATAATAGAATTTCACCTTAATCTGGGAATGTGCGTGACCTCCTTGTCGGTCTGGTCGAGCCAGCGAATGTCAGGCTGCGGAGTGCCTTGGGCGGTGCATGAAAGCGTTCCGCCACTCGAGTTGGTCAGGTCCAGCCAAGGTGGCGGCTCGTGCTGGAATATCGGACCTTGGCCATGGCTTACTACACCTGGAAACCGTAAACAGCTAGTTGAAATTTGTTATTTTTTATCAAGTCATACCTGATAAATTAACACCAATTCAATAAATGAAAGGAATCCAAGCAGCAAACAAATAATAATAACATTTGGAATATTGAACAGTCAGCAATAACTCAATAAATGATCATTATACCCTTGAACTGATTTTATTTTTCTCCACGAATAGTCTTAAGTACACTAATGTGATGTAATTCATTAGTAGCCCTATTAAATTACAGTAGCCCTACACGAAATCAAAGTAGCCCTATATATAATTACAATTGGAAGTGAACATTGAATTATTAGCTCTTATCACTCGGTCAAGAGATTAATATAGTGTTGTAATTGAGGATGAGAAGTATCACACGATATTAAATAGCTGACGCTGAAAATTTAGGCCGTTTCTTCTGCTCATGGTGCGCTCCAACTGCTGATTTTGTGAATAATTGACAACGTGTATCCTCGTTGAATTTGGTGCATAAATAGATTACGAGTGAATACAATACTCAAAACACTAACAAAGTGTGAGTGTCCACAGCCAATTTTGTAGCAATCGCACGAAGTGAATTGTTTGCTTTTTCAGATTTCTACTTTGATTGCAGGTTTGACGTCTACTGGGATCGGACTTCCCAGCAATCGCATGAATCCAGATTCCTTTGTGTATTATTCACCTCATGTTCAATGCTGGATTCGCAGATTGATAAAACATTCGAATAATCCGACCTGAGTGCCAACACCGGATACTTGTCATTCGCATTACTCTTTTGTCATGATATTATAGAGTAATGCGCTCTGTTGTAGAGAATCTATACTTGTTATGTCAATCAGTATACACGGTTGCAGTACTCAACGGTTTGATAGAAAGGGGATGAATTTCCATCTACATGATGACAGCATTATTGTTCAGAAGTGAACAATCAAAGCTGCAGATTCGTAGCTCAACCTTTTCAAAACAAGTTCATTCGAGCGAACAATAATGTGATGGAAATTATGAGAGAGAACGGAAAAGCTGCAAAACTTGCTGCGAGATGTATCTGATGAGAGGTTGGTGAATGAGATGAGTGAGATGTCTTTCCAAGCAAAGAAGACATTCTGGCAAGATGGGAAAATCAATCCAGCTCGGACAATATCGCTTCAAAAATTATAAGTTTGGTCTCAAATTATAGAAAACCTTCTACTCTACAATTCAAGACCAAGTTTAAAATATTTAAACTCATATTGACCGAACTGTAGTCATTTTCCCATTTTGTCAGAATGTCTTCTTTGCTTGGACAGACTATGCGCTCCAACCCCTTCGGCGAGGGTGGAATCGCCGAAAACTACTTTCAGTTGAGAGTTTTTTCCTGCATTTCTCATTCAAACAGCAATTTTCCGGCAGTGAAGTGAACGGTGACGAACTGAGTACATCCAACTGTGATAATAGGGGCCACTTAATGTGAAGGGAAAGCTGAAGGAGAATGGAGGTGTGGAAAACCTTCATCAACAGATTGACAGGTTTTGTGAGTTGAGGTGGATAATAAAACAGTGTTAATGAAAAATACTCGAAGATTGATGATAGATCTATTATTTTAATTATATTAGTAATAAGTTTATTATCTATACAAGCGAAATGGCACTGACTGACTGACTGATTCATCCATTCATTCATTCATTTATCACCATAACTAAAAGTCCCGAGTGCGTTCATATTTGGCAGGCAGGTTCAGTTGGACGTTTAGACGCGCGCTAAGAACGGATTTTAGGAACGTTTCAAGGATACGCCAAATATTTAAGTTTTTCTATAGTTTTTCGGCGTTTTCTCACTTTTTTCGAGAACCAATCGGTAGAAAATGTTGATATTTGGTAAGTAGGTTCAGATAAGGTCTAGAAATGTTGTGTTGAGATATTTTTGAATTCCGTTCAAGATTACGCCAGTAATCAGGTTTTTCAAAATTGTAGATGTATTGCGGGTTGCATATCTTCCGCCTTGATACTACAAATCCTTACTGTAAATTCAATGGTTCAGCGAGATTATAGATAAACTAATTTGGAAGATATTGAATCAAGTTTCAAACTATGTTCGATATAGTTCTCAAGGCTACGCTCAATATCAGCGTTTTACTAATTTTCGGAATTTTCAGAGTTTTTCCTGGATTTTTCGAGAATAAATTGGTAGAAAATGTCGAAATTTGGGGAACAGGTCTAGATTAGGTCTAGAAATGCTGTGTTCAATAAGTTTTGATTCCTTCTGAATGGAATTTGCAGGCGAGCGAAGCGATCCTGTTTGACTTACTGACATTGCTGATACTGTCGGGGGTCCAGGGGACGGAGCCCTCTGGCTAGGCGGAGAAGGCGAGCGAAGCGAGCCTGCCGGCTAGTTACTTTATAAAACTCATATTAGATTTATTAGTTTGATTGCTATTTCATATTTATCAAGCTGGTCATTCACCGTGTCATGAAAATCAGTGAGTGCTAATAATCCTATTATATTAAGCGAGTAATGTATGTATGAATGTATGTATGTATGTATGTATGTATGTATGTATGTTTGTATGTGGAACCATGGATCTAGAAAACGGCTCTAACGATTTTCTTGAAATTTGAAATGTAATATAACCGTGATGGAGAAATAAGATTGCACCAGGTCTCATGTGCGGGAAAACTCTCTGGCAGGATTAATAAAAGAATTAAATATTTCTCATTCAGGCATAATAGCAAGTACTGCATATAATGGCTGTTATCGTTAGCTGACCAAAACTATCCAGCTGGAGTAAATGGAGTTACATTCAAGTCTAAACACATACATGTTCATGCCAAAAAATTGTGAGAGGTGATCATATCAATTTTGAATTTATTTTCTACAAGGAGGTTCCATGATTTTTTTACAGGGAGGTTCCTTGATTTTTTACAATAACATATTTATGTAATTCAGAAGTTCGGCCGCAGCTTCAGAGCGAAGCTCGGTACCAAATATTATTGAATTTATTCAGAGATAATTACTCTGATTGACGAATATTTATCAACAATAACTCTGTTAATGAAAAACGTTCCTCATATCATTTTTAATAGTCAAACAGGGAGCAGTTAACTCAACCGATAACAATACGTATTGTATTATAGTGATTCAATTCATAATCTGGGAATACTCTATTAATATATTGAAAATATGATTTATAAATTTCTCATAAAATTCTTGGAGACATCCTCTTATTTCCTCTCATTTTCAATATATATAGAGTATTCCCGGATTTTTAATGCAATCACTTTTCTGACGTCTGTTATTCTAGGAAATTGGAATCCTGAAATTCCTCTGTTGAAATGAATACATCCAGCTATCCCTATATCACATACTTCATTCTGGAGGAAAAATCAAAGCTGACACTTCCGTGAACAGGCAATACTTTCCCGGAGTTCCCAATAATAATTTCCCAACAGGAAAGTCGAACTTTAGGTCTAAAAGGAAAAATACTGTGAATGCTTTGAGAATTCGGCTTCACTGATAAGAATCCCCGCTAGATCTCGGAAGTGGAAAAACTCCATCACTTTTCCTCGAGAGGAGGAAAATTCGTAACTTACTTTTCGTGGAAAAATCCACTTGAACCCGATGAAATTATTTTCAGTGGTTTCTTTTAGATGAGGCCGATGATATAAAAACTTGTTAGGTATCTGATTTATGGATACATTTCTTTAAAAATGGACTACAGCACTTGAAAAGCTATTGAATGCCTGAACCTTTACTTTGAATTTTTGGATGTTTTGGAGAACTCAGTAGTAGTAAATTTCCACCTACCACTTATCTTAGTATGATTCATGTTTCAGTTCCACATTTTAATCACATCTTCAGTTAAGTGAGTGGAATTTCCAGGAGAGAAGAGAAGTTACCTGCTCGAAACTTCTGTTATTCGTAGATTATTTTCTATGTATATGAATTATTCCTATACCCTATAGGTATCTATCAATCTTTACTCTAAATTTCCAACGTTAAAGACCAACTGTTTGAACCTCAAAGTTCAAATTTTGGCTTCGGTGAACAAAAGATCCGAATATGAAAATTGTAGGAGTAAATAAAACAATAAGGCAGAGACGTGTCCTTCATTTTGTTCGTATTGTATCATATTTGAATTATATTATAACATCGTACAATAGAATATTATTCTAGTGAACTATTGCCGTTCATAGTTGAAGGAACAGAAATTTAGGCTCTACTTGGTAGCACTCCAATGGATGTGGAGTGATTAAGGAACACTCACACTAATCTGAGGAAATCCGTCATGTGCAGCAAGCAGCTAATCTGTTGAAAGCTTGTTAAGCAGCTTTGGGCAACAATTGGACATCACTCGAATTATGTCTGAGCGTCACTAATGGATAAATCGCGTAAATGGCCAATGGTTGAATCTGACTGTCTCCGTAACATTGTTCCATACAAATATGAGATTCATAGAGTAATTCAATCCGTTCCGTCATGGAGATCTTTAGTTTTGATGGCTTATATAGCCTAATTTCCTTAAAAGTGGTTAATATATCGCTGGAAAAATAAGTCACAACGTGATTATTTTACATTAATTCATTATTCTCATTTTCCAGTCTACTAAAGCTGATGCCGAGAAGTTGGGTTCGCCTGTCTATTGTACGTGATGTAACCTACCGCTGGACAATCATCAAGTTACAACGTGACAAATTTAATTCAATTTTTCCACTCTCCAGTCTACTTTAGCTGACGCCAGACAGTTAGGCGGTTTTGTCTCTCTCGTGTACGTGATGTAACCTACTAATTACTCACAGCTGATATGATGCATGTACTGCCTCCTCCAAGAAACACCATCTTGGCAAAGCAAAATTATAACTCTATCGACAACGTCAACTGTTAGAGCAGATGAAACCGCCTTACTTTTGGCGTCAACTATAAAAATTTCTCCTTTCTTTGAAGGTGAGAGGGAATGTTCCTTGGAATTACATAAGAAAGAATATTAACTAGTTACTATAGAATTTAATATTTAACTACATAAACTGAGGAAGGAAGACATGAAAATCTAATCAATATTTTTTATAATTGATGAAAAAATTGAATGAATTTTGATTAATCTTGTACTCCGAAAAGCGTAAACTGAAAAGAGTATTCACTGTCTCATATTAAAATATGGATATGAATGTATGGGTGAAGTCATTTATTTATCCACCAATCCCTTTACCGTTCAATTACACCAGTCTTGTCAAATAGGTCTTCATTCCATTATCTGGCAAACAAACATTGCATACCTGACACCCACACATAGTAAAAAATCTTGGGCATACCTACGCATAGTAAATCCTACTATGCGAGTCAAGTTATTAGGGGTTAACATTTGTGAAACCAAAAACATCTCATGTGGGTGGGTCTTTACAAGTAGAGGCTGAGCAAGAAGATTTCAGTTATTCCATGACAGGCTCTGAAAGGCATTCCTAGCCGCCTAGACTTCAGTAGGACACTACATCCGAGCTATCTTAGCCTACATCCGTCGTAATGTCTAACATGCAAGAACCTGTAGCTCTCCATTGTAGGGAAATTTCCCTGAATGCTTCTATCAAACAACAAATTTCAAACCCTACCCAGAGTAAAGTTGAGGTATGTCATCTTGTTGATACTTTGTATCACGAATTATGATGGAAATTTGTTATATGCAGGCTTATTACACCAATTAGATAGATCTTGCAATAACCAAAGATTGATTGAACAGTGGTTGGATTTTTGCATGTTTATGGAAACAAACAAAAAACTTAATATGGATGGAAAACTACTGTAACTCAAACTATGTTCAATTTAAATAGCTGAAATTAAAACTTTTGAACAATGTGAAATAGCTAGCTCATTGCTGACGAAAACAATAAGTTTTTATCGATTCTAATAATATTTTGAGGTAGTTGAAGTTCATTCACGTAAGATGGAATCTAGTGCAAGGAAATCATGATAATACATCAAAAGGCTTCAATTTATCACGGAAACTTTATTCGCGTTCTATTAGCCACATCTTATAAAAAAAGATTTTCAACTAACTTACATTATTTTGAGATATGATGTGTACAATACCATGTAATCCATACAATACCATACAATCACATCGTTCAAATGCTATTTAAATATGGACATCAAAATTGGAACCTTCCCCTTTGCGAGGAATAAACTGATTCATATCGTCAACTCTGGGGCAATATCTTTTGACGTAACAGTATTCTATTATAAAAATTGAATTGAATGCCAAAAACCATGGAAAGCATGAATGAATGCACACAATAATGAATCCATTGAGCGCTGAAAAATATTATATCATACAACCAATGATTATTTTTTGGTGGAGCGAATCGTTCGTCAATTATTATTTTTTGGTGGGACGAAACTTCGCTTCACGCACAGCTTTTTCAGTACGAATGTGAAAACGCAACGCATCAGGCTGTCAGAGTTCGTCGACAATTTACAGGATTTCCATTTCCGCAAAAGAAATGCGCCACTGACATTTCACCAATGATAGATTGCTCCATCATCGCAGATAAATTCGTTGCATGGCAAAGGCTGTTGTTATTACCCATCGATTTACACCACGAATGGCGGCGGCGGCGGTGGGTTGACACCCATCTGATGGCGAATAGCTGTTAGTCGATCTGATGCTGATTGATGTCGAGCCAATGAACAACATCACTTCTTTGCCATTCACACATCACACACATTAGGCCAAAGCTTCTTCCATCCACAAACAGCGAACAATGGTATACTCATCATGTTGTTTGACTGTCGAAGCAGCATTCAATTTCGACTGATCTTCCATCCTGTCACACACTTTCAGCCTAGTCTATAGATTAGATCACTTAGGTCACTTAGATTCGAATTGAAATGAATTACAAGCTAATAATTATATGATACTGAGTATGATCAAGCTCAAGAATCTAGAATCGAAGCACTGATATTTCTATGCTGTTTTAGTGAAATATTCCTATAACAAAAGAAAAAATATATCACATCATAAATTCTCGATTGTGAGGTCAAGACCAATAGTGTATTTTTCTAGAATGAATTGCGCTAATAACCAAGAAACTTCTGCGGATAATTGAAGAAATATTAGAGGTGACTGAATGCAGTTTAATTGAACTGCAATTCACAGGAAAATGATTCTAAAAGCATACAGATGTAACTGAATATTTAAAATCAATTGATATGTAGCTCTAAAATCTAAGATGGTTCAAGTGCTCTAAAAGATTGTATTTGTAGAGTATAGGAATCAATTCAAAAACGCATTTGAAAAATCTAATGGTAATGATTTTCAGTTAATAATTCTTCATAATGATAAGATACGGAAAGCTCTTCAGCATGAATTCACCACACTGATGCTAAAAGGATGTATCATCTACCTCACGCGAGAATCCGAGAGAAATACTTGGATAGAGTTGAATTTAGCATGATGAAAGAGCTTCGTGACAGTGAGTAATGTATCGAATGCCCTGAGAGCTCGAAGCGATATTTGATACTTCTCTGTTTGGGATGGAACCATTCTTATTTCAGTCACATCATCCTTCCTGGATAAATGCCTGCCATTACCGAAAGATAGCACTTCTCACACCCCTTATGATAAACCATTGTTGAATTGCAGGTTTTCTTCTTGTATTGAAGCTCCTTTTCAGAATCAATACATGTGATGATTCCTGTATTCAAGCATGATAAATTTATCGACAAATGCTCCAAGAATGTGATAAACTCTACAATCCGGGCATAATTAATTACAAATCATCGATTATCATTATAATTACAGATTCAGAAATATGTTGACAACATTTTCATAATTTATCTGACCTATTTACCGTGACATAGAATTATTAGGTAAAAGCAGGTTGGGTTACAATGAGGTGAGTGATCGTAATAAACTGACAAATTGCTTCATCAATGGGAGAACAAGAATATTGTTAGTGAGTTCCACAGTTCATCTAGATGTTATAGCCAAAGCCATAGAGAAAGAATACCGTGATGGAGATGAATGTTTTCTCCAGACCAGAGCTCATATTGAAAAAGATGGATTTTTGAGGTCTTCTATACTATGCTATCAGCGGTCCTCACGTGTACATAAACTTTAATATGCTTATGTCTGAGTTATCAGCTCATTTATATTATTTATAATGAATCAGCTCATTTAAATCAAGCAACTTTGTATTTATGGATGAATTGAGGAGCATGATTTTTTCAGTATAATCAAAGGCAGGAAAATAGTATTCAATTCGCTCAAATCAATTCTTGGAATCAGAGTTTCATACAAAAGTTTTACAATGAAAGTACAGTTACAATTAGCTCATTATTCCGGTGTAGAAGAATGTTGTTTCTAATTGAAAATTAATAGGGCTTGAATTTAAGAAAACTCTAGTGATTTTCTCAACAGCTTCATTCAAACTTAGCTAGAAGATAATTTATGAAACTTTGTACGCACGCTTATGTCGGGTGGTATAAATTTCCATTGAAATTTCTCGCAGAAGTTTTAGACGAATAATAGCTCATCGACGAATTCCCGGAAGACTTAATTCGGAAGAGTGAACCGCGCTGTAAATCTATTTGTCTTTTGCTCCAATAACGCTTGAAGGAGTGTGCTCCACTTACTGAAAGCAGGAGAGGAGGGGAGGGAAGACCTCTCGACAAAAGATGGATTAGTATTTGCAAGAAAGGAAACAATGAAATTGATTGAGGGGGTTGGGGAGGGAACGAATTGGATGTTTGCGTGCTTCGAGAAACGGTAAGATGAGAAAGTGATGAGCTCACAAGGAAACGATTAAGGGACCTACTTGGCGCCATAAAAGACCCTATTCTCCCCATCCTTTCACTAATCTTTCTCGTTCATCTCTCGCAAGAAAGCGGATTTGTGCGAAACAATGTCAGCGAGCACTGACGAAAGCCGAACAAACTCATAGCAACAGCACTTGTCAGATAACGTCGGTGTCTTCCAACAATGATACTTATCTCTCCTGCTTCTGGGAAATCATTTGCTACGATTCCAGCGTACAATAAAGAAATAAGTTCAAGGTGAGAAGTGTATGAGAGCAGACGTCAGTCGAGCTATTGGAGAAACTGAATTGAATTCCATGTAACGTAGCATGCTACAGAACCGTCGTGTTTTTTCAAACTACTTCTAGGTTATATCCAATTTGCATCACTAGAAATATTCATGGTACTACTACAGGAAAATAGTATATTGGGAGAAATAGTCGATTGATTGTTCCCAAGTAGGTCCTTTCGTAAGTCTACGCTCAGGTTTTACCTTTGTAGGCTTTTCCGTAAACGTAGAGGAACCTTTTAGTTATGGAAGTTAGCTTGTCTAGTAGTATTTTTTCTGCTGCATACTTTGTTGTATATCTTTATTATATGTTTGATGTTACGAATATTTTACTATTGTATTACGTTTTGGAAAAATAAAATTGATTGATTGATTGATTGTGCTTTATAGCACCAGAAAAATGGGAGCACTCTTAGACCGCTATTACACGATAATATTCTATGTCATACATCTATTATCAAAGATATTATAATATGTTCTCTATAGGAGAACATATGACATAGGATATGATCATTTATAATATTTGGTTCATTACACATTAATCATCATCACAGATGTTTGATGATAAATATCGAACTATTATCGTGTAATACCCGCCTTATCAACATGCTCCAAATCCAGATTTTAAGTCATTATCTAAGGGCCCCATTACACGATAATATAGTTCTATGATCATATCTGATTATATAGAAGGAGATGAAAATAGGATTTCGTACTTTCATCTCTTTCCATATGATCAACTATGATCATAGAACTATTATCGTGTAATACCCGCCTTACAGTGTTATTGTGTCCGTTGAGAACATATATTTCTTAGAGAATTTATGTCATCAATCTCTTATAAAAAAACGGTGCTCTTATAGACAACTAGCCGGCAGGCTCGCTTCGCTCGCCTTCTCCGCTCCGCCCCCTGGACCCCCGAAAGTATCAGCAGTGTCAGTGGGTCAAACAGGCTCGCTTCGCTCGCCTGCATGACCTCTGTCAGTGTAAGCTGAGACAAACAGGCTCGCTTCGCTCGCCTGCAAATTCCGTTCAGAAGGGATTTAAAACTTATTGAACACAGCATTTCTAGATCTAATCTGGACCTGTTCACCAAATTTCGACATTTTCTACCAATTTATTCTCGAAAAATCCAAGAAAAACTCTGAAAATTCCGAAAAATAGTAAAACGCTGATATTGAGCGTAACCTTGGGAACTATATCGTACATAGTTTGAAACTTGATTCAATATCTTCCAAATTAGTTTATCTATAGTATCGCTGAACCATTGAATTTACAGTAAGGATTGGTCGTATCAAGGCGGAAGATATGCAACCCGCAAAACATCCACAATTTTGTAAAACCTGATTACTGGCGTAATCTTGAACGGAATTCAAAAATATCTTAACATAACATTTCTAGACCTTATCTGAACATACCTACTAAATATCAACATCTTCTACCGATTGGTTCTCGAAAAAATTGAGAAAACGCCGAAAAACTATAAAAAAAACTTAAATATTTGGCGTATCCTTGAAAAGTTCCTAAAATCCGTTCTTAGCGCGCGTCTAAACGTCCAACTGAACATGCCTGCCAAATTTGAACTCTTTCGGTTCAGTGGATTTTTAGTTCTGGTGATGAATCAGTCAGTGCCATTTCGCTATTATAGATATAGATAACGAGCTGCTATTGAGACAATTCAACGAGAGATTGGTATCAAGATATGATAATAATTTTTGCTGAATGTTTATTCAATGTTGTGGAATTGTTCCGCCTGGTTTCGTTGAAATACATTAGAAGGTTAAATTAAATCTTTGAATCCTTGGGCTAAACAAGATACTCAGTGTAATCTGTAATTACGCATGATTAGAACATAATATTATAATCCGGTACTACCTCGTCTACTGATGTATTGCGGGTAGTATAGCCTGCTCCTTCATAACTTAACACAGTAATCGCATTCAGGGATTCTATAAAGAAGCAATAGCTACTTATTTACTTGAAGTTTAATAAAACTCGAGTAAAACTCAAGTGGTTAACAGGTTCAGCCTATATAAAATTAGAGCTTCAAATGTCCATGATGAAGTCTACTTAAACGAGCCGTTAGGTGAGTTTGGAAAATAACTATGAGTTTGTAAACCTTCCCACACGAATTATGTACATTTCTTTCCGCCATACTAGTCTGAGAAAGATTCATTTAAACCTCGAACAACCAGAAACATTTACTGAGCTAAAATAACCTACAACACAACAACTCTACTCTGCCCACGGAGTGTTCGGACCTAAGCTCCTCCCCCATTTTGACGTCGCAGGCGGCTTTAGCCAATGGCAAGTAAGGTTATAATGCTGCAACTGTTACTTTTTAGGTCACAGTTATGCTGTGAAAATCTGGGAAACGCAAGCCTTTCACTTTTCAGGGAATCTATCAAAATTTATGTGTTTGCACTCTTTCAGCTGATTCACATAATTCAAACCTCTCATGGAAGATTTTTTGGCGGATATGTTTTGTTTTTTTTCACCTTCAACAAAACAACATATTTCTTTTGAAAAATATTGGTTTTATCGAATTCAAAGTAC
This sequence comes from Sogatella furcifera, assembly GCA_017141385.1. Lineage (NCBI taxonomy): Eukaryota > Metazoa > Arthropoda > Insecta > Hemiptera > Delphacidae > Sogatella > Sogatella furcifera. Next base: position 10,985,051 of record CM029546.1, read on the forward strand.
ATACATTATTGAGATCAATTTATTGCGAATGTAAACTTAAGATTAAGTTATATAGGCCCACTTGAATTTGCAGTAGTGTTTAGTTAAATGAGTTTGAAATTCCCGGCTTGAACTGAGCAGTCAAAATAATAATAACAAAAATAAAGTATTATTATGTAATATTATATTCAATCAACTATAATTCTATCAAGTGATAATGATAATGATCGTTCTCATGTTAGAAGGATGTTAATTTCGCCAAACAACCATTAAACATCAATATTTCTAAGGCCACTCAAAAATTCGATATTGAAGTTATATCGATTAGAAATTTGTACGTTCCTGGCAATAAGGCCTGGCGTATGCTGGGACGCACGTGTGTACACGCACGCATTCCAGCCAATCACATCTCTTGTTGAGGACAAGACAAGAGCTGTGATTGGCTCCGTGTGCACACGAGCGTCCCAGCATACGCCAGGCCTTACGACCGCTTGTGAGCTGGTCGGATCATGACGTCAGAACCTCGGAGGAGGAGCTTAAGTCCGAACACTCAGTGGACGGAGTATAGCCAATACCTACTAATACATGTATTTGTAGGTATTGGTAGGCTATAGCACAGAAGCACACAGTGAACTATCATGGCGGCTCGTCCAACGTGTTACTTCATACGTCGGAATTCGGAATGAAACTGCTGGAATAGATATTCAGTGCTGTAATTACCATCTTGATTATGATTGGTGCTGTAATAATCATAAAAATTATTATTTCCGCATTCAGGACAGCTGATGTTTGATTCTCTGTAAACAGCAATTTCCCAAACGCAAATTAGTACGGTGCAATTACTTCAAAAAAAGACCGAACCTCAACATCCAAAGAGAAAAGACGATTCCTAACGACGATATTCGGATTGACTCATACTTCTACAATCATTATGAATGGCGAAATTCTCTACATTTTCAGACCAAGAACATCACTTTATCTACCTTCATTGGTTACAAAGTTACAGATGAATACATCATTACAAATAAGTAAAAATTGAAATAGCTGATTTTACAGCAATGTTTTCATCAAAGTTTTATACAAGAAATTTAGCGAATCATATATAGTATCAAAGCGTACATTTTTCTCTACAATTTGTGACCAAATTCAAATTTTTTTAACAATTAGACAATTAGCTAGATCCATTTTTCAAACCAACTGTCGAGCTCAGAGCTCACTCTGAGAGGCGCTCCACACACTATGAATGATACATTGAAACGCTTCGTTGAGCTTGAGAAGACGACGATTGGTTTTAAAAATATACGTAGCTCATTAAATAAGTGTTCAAAAAATATGAATTTGTTTTCAAATTGTAGAAAAAAATGTGATCTTTAATATCATATAAGATTCATCATGATTCTAAGATGAATTCCTCATGATAACATTGTTGGAAAATTACACATAATTCATTCATTGTAACTCGGTAACTATTGGCGGTAGAGTTATGTTCTTGGTCTAGAAATGTAGAGTGATTTATCCTCTAAAAGATGGTATATCAAAATTTCTTGTTCAATGCTTATTGTTAGAGAAATTTCAATATAATTAAAAACATGAGCGAATTCATTAGAAAAAGTTTGATAAAAACCGGTTGTGTACCTTCTTATGTAGAAAGTTTCGCAATTCTCATAGTAACCATCTGAAAGAGGAAGATTTTCTCTACATTTCTTGATAGTTTCAGATTTTTCCGTTCACAACTTCCCGATTGGGAGTATTGATATGTGAAAATTTGGATTTTTCAAATCTTCCAAATTTTGTTCTCTAAAAAAACATGCATGGAATTTTTTCGTCCGACGCTTGGTTCGGCTACAATTCACGAAAAACTGAAATTTTGCACCTTTCACCTACCCTCCACCAAAAACCCGATGCTCATAAGGGTGTAACTTTTTACCAAAAAATAAAGGGGTTGTATAGAACAAGTTGGCGTAGGAATCGTCCTTTCTCTTTAGATGTTGAGGTTCGAGTCTAATTGCACCGTACTAAATCTAGCTTGGAAAGTTGTCCATTACATTCTAGTCTATTATTATATGGCGGAAAGTTATTTACATGATTTAAACAAATTATTAGAATACAGATAGTATTCAAATTTTGCGGCCTGTCTGATAAACATTACAAGAGAAGTAATACGGAGAAAGGAAACATATACGAAATATTATAAAACAAATTTTTCATGTACATTCCTTGAATTTAGGAACATATTTGAACTGATTCCTGATTTTATTATTCTTGAATTAAATTCCAATGCTGGTGTTTCAACTTCATACGTTTCATAGGAAATGGAAGCCACCACTATGGAAGCTGCATGGTATGAATGCGCGGGAGTGCAGAAAGGCCGTGATACCACATACCATGGCTGAAATGATGGAGAATTTGCTGCCATTGGCTGCGGTTACACATGCCGAGAAATGACCGATGACAGAACACCTGCATCACAGACTGGCAGCTGAGTGCGGTTGAATTCTGCGCTTAATGCATGTTATGATCTTTCAGGGTAGATATATGGCGATTGGGATCCCTTTGACACTATTGGTTGTGTGATGGATGGTAATATGTGATGGTTTGAAACATGGTTGAAGATGAATACTAATGATTATATCAGTATGATGTAATCAATTAACATTGATAATTTTGTTATTAATACAATGATATTGATAATCTAACAGTGAGATACATTTATAATAAGATAATAACAGTATCTGACACAAAACTATTGAAAAAGTTTTGTGATTCACAAAGTGAACAATTGTATAGTTGAATGAATACACTAAATTTTGTAGAAGGGATTATAAATAGTTTGTGCAGAAGTCGGTTACCATGTAATAAGAGTATTGTGGAAACCAACGAATAAGTGAGAGTTAAACGGATAGTTATGTCAAAATTTTAACGTAATGTCTCTTCAATCTTGAAATACTTTGAAAAAATTAGACACTACACAGGAATATGTGCGAGCACGCCAGAGGGTCTTCTAATATCTGTAGAACATCACAATAACAGAGGGAAATACGAGGAAAATACTGATACGGAAACGAAAATTGAAAATCATATCAAATTCTAATTAGGACTACTAACATGCTCACACCTCACAAATATATCATTAAAATCATACGTATTTCGTTCGCGAATCAAATCTTAATGTGATGTGAAAAATATCTCCACTTGTTTAGAAATATTGGAGTTTTCAATCTACGTGTAGCAATCAGGTTGGAATTTCGACCAAATGATTGGTTGTATGGTTATAAGCCATACTAGGTCATACAGCTATTATCCATTACTGTATTTGGTGCTGCAATTCTATGAGAATGATGATGTTCATTCACGAAAGAATATCGATGTCATTAGTGTACGAGCATTACCTGTGCGTATTCAAATGATGTTCTGATCAAACGTTCGTTCCTCTCGAAATCTAATTCAACTGATTATCGTCCCCCCCTCGCTCTATTCACCGGCCTTCTCTCCTCTAATCATCTGTCCCTAGTCAATCTCACTCTCCCCCTCTTCCTCTTCCACTCTCTCACCCTTACATCATTAACTACCCTTCGTCATTTTCCCTCATTATTCCTGAATTATATACTACAGGAGTACGGCCAGGGCTTGATTGGACCATCAATGATCACCACAATAATATACCCTATTTTAGCTCACTTGCTGATAGAATTGCCAGTAGTGCGGGATTGAAATAGTCGTACGAACGATGAATAGTATGAAATGTGCTCAACAGACAATATTATATGGCATTAGGTCCATAATTTCACAGCTCTCTACCTGCCTGCATTGCTCTATTTCTCGCTGACGCGGTACATAATTGTGTAGTGGTCCGGCCATTGTTATAGTCTGTCCAAGCAAAGAAGACATTTTGGCAAGTCGGTAAAATGACGCCAGCTCGGTCAATATTAAATCAATAATTTAAAATTTGGTCTAATATCGTAGGAAACACTCTGATCCAAAATTTGATACTAAATTGATAATAATTAAGCCAATATTGACAGAGCTGGAATAATTTTCCCAGCTTGCCAGAATGTCTTCTTTGCTCGGACTGTATACATTGAGTGGATATCCACAAATCGGTTATGGGGACGGGTGGTTTAACAGTTCAGTACTTACATTCTCTCTATGGAATAATGCATTTGAAGCCTTTCAACGCGTTCCATTTCTCGGTCACCATTAGGCTTGCATGGCCTATTCATACCAGGCTAGGCGCAATAATTACTGGATGAAAATAGGCTTTTGAAGTTTCAGTACCCGTGTACGAATCAGATATAGTGGAGTACGAAAAAAAGGTTGAGAATAATCGAACGTTGACTAACTTTGCACCGGGTCACTAATTCGATTAACATCTCGTCTGAAATTTTCTGTATGAAAATCTTCATTTGTTAGCCCACTCACAAGTCACAGATTCATGTGGGCATCATTAGCATTGAATATAGTGTGAATGTGATTAGATACCGCGAGCCGGTAACTAGCTATAATAAGAGAAATGGAAATACACTCGTTTTCTATTTAGTTGGCAATATAGTGCAACAGTATTCAGTTTCAATTTCGCTAGAAGCAGATAATCCTTTCGTCGAATTGGCTGTATTTTGCAAAAAAGCCAAGTGGAACTTGATTTGTTTTGTACGTTTTGATATTTATATCAGGCCCCACATTATTATATAGTGCAGTTTTATGTCTGTTCTCAAACCAACGGATAACCAAAGCTGAAAATATGGTCCCTTGGAATTGATATTACAGTGCATATAGATTGGTTGTACATTATCATAGTACAGTAAACAAATGAAAATGATGTTTGGAATCACTACTCATTGAGAATGTTGACATAGATAAGATATTATATTTCAGTTTTCTTCTTATACTTTTGCTTGTTCTAAGAAAACTAATTCATTTTCACTATAAATTTTGTTGCGTTGGGCCATAAGCTGCAACAGTAGGGGCCGACAGCTGCGAAATAATAATCCAAAATATTATATCTGAAGCTTATAGCGTGCACTTTCAGTTTAGCGAGCAAAAACTTTGCATTTTGCGCGTTCCATGGGATGGATTAGCTCACATGATGGATTGTTGCTACTTTTCAGACGGTCTGACGGCATCTCATCAAAGCTCACAGCTCTGAGCTCAGTTTTCACGCCTCCAGCTCAGTAACATCAATGTTATTTGCGCTGATGCTGAGTTGCTATTGGAGAACATTTTTACAGAGAGAAAACATCCTGTCAGAAAAATCTTGACTTTGATTGATATTTAATTCAAATAAATGAGGAATGATACTATGGAACTAATCGTCATCTATGATATTTCTCAGAATGATTCAATGATAATAATAAGAATTTTTATTTGGAAAAATGCTACTTAAATTTTTTCAAAAAAAATCTTGAGCAGAACTATGAGATTTGATAGCTAATACATGAGTGTTTATGAACTAAGCTGATAACTTTACATCGTAACAAGCATTACATACCTACCAACAAGTATCACTCTCCTCCTAACAAGTATTGCCTACCTCGTCAACAAGTATTACATACTGGCCCCACCCCTCCAAAAGTTCTTTCTAGTGTTTATGACTCAAGATCACTAAACACAAAGCGAGTTACACCACACAAGGTTCGAAATATGACTCAATTTGGTGTGTAGAAATTGAAAAAAATATATTTAGAAAAATGGGAGAAATGACCCAACTTAAGGATTGATGAAAATTGGTGACAAGAATAGGTTATGAAGCACTGGCGGCTCGTAACCACGAAACAGGTGACGTGCTCGTATATTTTACTGCACAGCACTTCACCTGTTTTGTGGGCACGAGCCGCCAGTGTTCTGAAGACTACTTCAACTCTAGAGATAGCCGATTAGAATGAAAACTACACAATGAATGCGTTGTTCATCCCAGCGCTCTCTGCAATACCATGGAAAGAAGATAGTTGAAAATATAAACGTCTATTCTTACCCTATGGCGATACTGGAAAAGGATTCTTTTATAAAATCTGACAAATCCATAATCTTCTACAAAGATTTTAACTTGAATATTTCATATAATTCCTAGAATACATTTCTGGATCTAGAACAGAGAAACATCTGAGAAAACATGTTGTTCCCTAGTTTACGATTATACACCCAGTGTTTATTGAGAATGAGAATGCTAGACACAGCTGCAGTTGTTTACGCACTATGATTGTAATTATTTCCATGTTAGGACACTGGCCGAGGTTTACGCTTCTATTATTGATTGAGGCTGCATAAACAGAGCGACCGCTACCGCTGCTGCGTCTAGTGTGGCGTCTCTTGCATGTAGCGCCTGACCGCTCACTCACGAATTGAATACGCTACTACTGCACGAGTACACACACAAGGAATACGATTCCGGTACCTACATTAGTACAACGCTATCGTTAACGCTATTAGTTATATAGCAGTCTATAACAATATAGTGTGTCCAAGCAGAGAAGACCTTCTGGCAACATGGGAGAATTACTCCAGCTCGGTCACTATTGGTTCAAAAATCATACATTTGGTCTAAACTTGTAAATCAGAGTGTTTCCTATAATCTGAGACCAAATATATAATTTTTGAAACAATATTGACCGAGTCATTTTTCCATCTTGCCGGAATATCTTCTTTCATTGGACAGACTTTATCAAGCTACAAAGCACCCTCTAACGGTAATGGTTCTATAGTAGGAGTGAACATATTAGCAACGTATACGACTAGATACTATGTTAGAGATACTTCATAGATGTGAAACATGAACGAAATTCAGTCCAAATTTTGTTGAAATAGAAGCAAGTTGAGCATGAGGCTCCCTTTATCCATCTTGTATATTGTTATATATTGCTGCATCTGTAAAAACTTCTGCCATTTAATGATCTCTCAACCACGATCAATTGAGCTTCTCTAATGACGGAACTGTAAATCGTAAGCTGGAAGTACCAGCACATGCAGGGTGAAGTGATACATCTCTCACCCTACACGTGCTATTACAGTAATTGTTCTAGAAATTTCAGAGCTGTTTATTCGCCTACATTATTCAAAAATGAATTGTGTTCTGATTTTCACTTGAATGATTGGTGGCCCACAAGAGTCCAGATATAGGAGGCGACAATTATTTACCAAAATTTGCAAAATGTGCCAATCACAGAAAATTCAATGCCACAGCCTCGTATACGCAGGCCAAAAATAAAATTCCAAATTCATAGAAAATATTGAAACTTTGTCATGTTAAAAGTTAGAAGCTTAGTCAAAATTAATTAGTCATGTTTCAAAAGTTAAAGAAAACTGTTGATCATTAGGAAGATAAAGATATGCAAGTAGTATATAATTATTTCACAGTATATATATCGTTCATGTCGATGATTCTATGAATTATTATGTATAAAAGTCTATAAAATATATCTCTAAGATGTCAAATCTCTCCTTTCATTAACAATAAATGTCAAATTTGAGATTAAGGATATTACAAACGGTTTCAATATTTTGGTTGGTTGGTGAGATCTAAGTTCGGATGCTGTGATACAGTTAGAATGATGTAATACAGAACGTTGCTTATAGCCTAAAAGCCCAATTGGTGTTCTCTTGAATGTGAATAATACATTTTGACCAAAATATCTAGAAATATTGCATACACCTCGATCTTAAACCGCCAGTCACGACATTGATCATTATGAATAATGTAATTTTGTGAAGTTGACTCGAGGGGTGGCAAAATGCTCGAGCATAAACGCCATGTTTCGAATTATGCTCGGCGACGCGCCTCATTGAAGATAGTCCGATCAAATCCAGGCGTGATGCTGCATTTTATGATGAGACGTCGTCACTTCAACGTGCAAAAGAAATGCACAATGAAGAGAAGACGCACTTGACGAGGAATAGAAGTAGACTTGTCTCCCGGCCTCAAGAGCCTGTCACCAGAACGACAACGGCTGTATGCGCTGAGGGCATGCTCTTTGTCTTTCATTGCCAAGCCGAGTCGACCCTTCTTCAAGCCCGAGTCAAAGTCGGCTCAAGTGCCGAGCGATGCAAAGCCACCGTCAATACTCGACTCTCCACTCAACTCGACTCTCGAGTCTCGAAAGGCACCGTCTTCATCCAATAAGTGACAAGACAATCCCTCCCTGCTATCCGGCCAGCTCTTGTCTCACCCCAGCGCGAATCTCAAGCGCGAGCCTGAGAATATTGGATGGAATCCAGTTTGCTTAGCAATCAGCATGGTTTTATGAACACCACAGTATTGGTTTGTTGATCACAATGTTCCACGATAGATTAGATAAGATACTATGCGTATAGCGGGTATAGTTTGTGCAAAACATTTTGATTATGACAAATGATTGTTATTAATTCTGATCTCTATGACAGTCGTCGTGTTGACTGTGACAGTGGATCAAAACAAGAATAGTATATTATTTATTGATCTAATCTTTAATGAGAAACATACATGGTGAAAGAAAGATCAAGCATTGCATACAGACATTGTATTTATGTAGAATGGTTGACAAAACTCTCCAAAGTTATTGAATGATATATTTGAAATTATAAAAGCTGATATTGGAATTAGATAACCCAAACTTCATATCACTTTTGAAAAATTAAAAAAATTATGATCAATATCTGTCTATTGGAAATTGTTGGCTTGATAATTTCATCAAATAGGCGACATACTCCATAGTTAGCCGGCATTGCATTGGCATTGGCAACTACATTGTGCTTCTAATATCAATTACTGTCAGTGCTGCCAGCACCACATGTATTGTGGCTTGATGAACAATGTCGGTCAGAGGAAATGCGCGTGTGAGGCCAACAATGCCAGCCACTACAGCATTAATTAATCAATCAACGAATCTCAACGGTGCTGTCCCATGTGACAACATTGATATACCTACCTATAAATTGGATATTGGCTGTGGAAAAATCCAACATGCACATTTTGAAACTTTTGAAGGCCGGAAACATGAGCCCCACCACTCTCTTCACTATTATTCAATGTCCGTGTCATGCAGAAACACATCACTCTCGCTTGAAATTGATACCGATCCTCAATCACGTTCTTGCAAAGGTTATTTGGGAGAATAATGTGTCTGAAAATTTTGAAGTGAAAGATGATGAATAGAGTTTTGACCAGAATTTTCTGGGAATCGGTGTGAAAGTGAGTTGAGCATAAAACATAAAGCCTTGAGAACGTAAAAACAAAATATGTGAAGTTATTTTGTATAGCTATCAGTACTCACTGAGAGGAGAGGAAAAAACATAGAAACCATCAGCATTATTGTATACTATAATACTTAGTCCATTCTCAATTTAATCATAGATACAGTCAGCTAGAAACTATTATATTATCATAATTTAGTATAGGATAATTTTGTGATAATCATAGGAATATGGAATAGGAATATGATAATCATTCTTAGAAAAATAGAGTAGACTTTTCAAAACACAATCGAGTCTAGTTTCTTCGTTCTTTTGTCTTCTCGATCTTAAACTTTGGACATTCAACAACAAAAATTCAAAGAATTCAAATGAAAAGACGATTTCAATAGAAGGCTACCGTTCTCATTTTCCTTGCTATTGGTGCACATTGGTGTCTCTCTCCCAGAATATAGGAGAATTCAATTGTTATTCAAATTCTAGCTTTTCATTACTGATGCTATTACTTTTCGATACTGAGATATTATTGATGTCTTCTATTTGCTTCCTATTGAACAGTATTATTCCTATTTTTGAAAAAACTTCTATGATCAAATATATTTATCCTTATCGGGTGAAGCTTTGTATTTCCTTTACATTGCTATCATATTTTTATTACCATCATCCACGCCCAAGAAAATAAAATCGTGCTTTCATAGGCTTGATAATGGATAAAACTATATCTTCCCAAAGCAATGTGCGGACGTAGGCTGAGTAGATCACCCTATTAAGCTTTGTTCATCCCGTGCAGTGTTACCTAAGCCATGGCATAACTGCCAACGATAACAGCCCGTAATAAACGGACGAGTATCGATCAAAATAGCATTGAATGCGTCCATAATAGACAGGCGCCACAATAAATCTCATCAAGACATTCAATGAGATGGGAGTGTACTGTTTACTCAACCGCATTATCGTTTAAAGGGCCATCATTCAGTTTCACAATCGTAAATAGGCCTACCAGAAATCAGTGGTATTTATTTTAGTTTGGGTTAAAAATCTTGTCAAGTACCAGTTAAGTTGTAGGTTCATTATGGATGGATTGAATTCTCAACCAATCAAATAATAGAAAATTCTAGTGATAAAACACAAGACAAGAAGATAGTGAAATATTTATCCGAGAGATATTGATCACATGAAATGATAATTCCTCATTGAACTCGATTTCTTAGGTGCAAACTCACAATCCAACCGCTAGATGGCGGTGCCGATCTAGTCTTACAGTGACTAGATAAAAGAGTTTATTAGTCTCTGTGCCCTGTCTGGTTTTGCAGCCTTTTTAACTGGGGGATGAAACTATTAATTCAGCTAAAAATAGCAATAAAAATTTATATTAAGCTCTGATAACAAGTAGGAGTTCTCGTCCCAGGATATCATCTGCTATTATTCTGAACCTAAAATAGGTCCAACAAAAACGAGCGGAGTGGTAAGAATGTATGAGTCACAATGAAAACGGTTGAACTGAACATCGAAATTACCCGCTGAATGGAGACATTTGAAATTAAATCGAGACATGTTTCACATCGGATGCGGTCGACTGTGGGTGCTGGTCAAAGACACAGCAGGGAAAATTCAGGGCGCAAGAATAATTGAGCCGACTGACGATGGAACGCTTAATCGAATAAGGACAGACAAAGTTGTGCGCGGAATGTGGGTGCTGGAGACCGGCGTTTTTTACGCTTGCGTTGACGTTGGGAGACGTCGTTAAAACCTCCGGTGTATCACGGCGACAGCGGCAATCCTAGTTTTCCGCCAAATAAACGTCCTACACCAACACGGCGCGCCCACCCACATCACCTGACATGCCATCTCTCATTCATCACCATTGCACGACAAACACCGTACTCAATCCTTCTCTCCTCTTCTCTCGTTTTCACTCTGCTTCTCTCCTGTCCTCTTCACTCCTGTTCACTCTCTTCTCCTCATCTCTTACATTTTTTTACCCTTTTTCTCTACTTTTCATACTCTTTTTCTCCTCTCCTCCCATTTTTCACTTTCTTCCTCTTCTGTTCCATTTTCATCTCTCTTTTGTCCCCTAATTTGTTCTCATTTGTTCTCATTCATAATCATTGTACAACACAAATAGTACTCAACTCTCTATTTCTCTCCTTTTATCTCATTTTTACCCTCTTTCTTCCGTCCCCTCCTCACTCCTTCCCACTCTCTTTCTCTCATTCCCACTCTTTTTCACTTTATTCCTCTTCTATTTCTCTCCTATTCACTTCTTTTCACTCTCTTTCTCTCCTCTCTCTATTCTCTCTCTTTTTCACTTTCTTCCTTTCCTCTTCTCTTCACTCCTTCACACTCTCTTTCTGTCCTCCTCTCCACGTTCCACTTCCTTTCTCCTCTGTTCCTCCCCTGTTCCTCTTCTGTTTTATTTCTATTCCTCTTCTGTTCCTTTTTTATCCTCTTTTGTTGCTATTCTGTTTTCTCCTGTTCCTCTCTCATCTCTATTCTGTTCCACATGCTTCTTCTCATTCATGACTATTGCACGACGCTCCATGCTCTACTCTCCTTTTTCCTCGTTTACACTTAATTTCTCTCCTCACCTCTTCATTGCTTCTCATTCTCCTTATCTCCTCTTCTCCCCTTTTCAAACTCTACCTCTCCTTTTTCTCTCTCTTTCTCAGTAAGCGTTCTCTTTTTTCCTCTTATTTAGTGTTTACTCCTTTTTTCTCCTCTCCTCTTCACTACTTTCTACTCACTTCCTCTTCCTTTCCTCCCTCTTTTCTCTCCTTTTCATTCTCTTTCTCTCCTCGCCACCCCTTTCCTGTTTCTCTCTCACTCTCCCTCTCTCCTGTACCTCCCTCTTCCCCACTAAGCGGACTGTCACCGTTTCACGCTCCAGGTAACCGATTTGTCTAAGCCTGCCTGCATTGCCGCCGTCGACCCGCTTCCCAAAGCTGCTTGCACTCTAGAGCACACTCGGCTGGCAAAATTAAAATTCCTTTAATTAGAAAGAATCCACAATCTGAAAGAACCTTTTCTTTTGCAGTCGCAACTTGCACTTTGTTCCCATTCGTCCTCACGGGAAAAGTATGCTTCAATAAAACAGCACACCATTCTCTGTTCTCGTTTTGTGTGAAACCCCCAGTTAATTAAAAACATTACAATCATCGCTCACAACGTCATTCGGGGACAGACGACTTGTGAAAAACGGTTGAAAGTATTCCACCAGTAGCGATTTCTACCACTTCAACTTTTACAGGTTCATGGAGAATAAGTGTTTTTCACCAAGGAAGTTTAAAACAAAAAGGGTTAAAAATACACCAATGTCCCAAATAACATTTTCCATGATCATTTAATAGAACGTCAACTGATCTCTGTCTGATGATTGAATTTCCGAAAACAGCAAATCTATGAAGAACCTTGAATATAAGAATAATTTTTTTTATTTTTTCTCGAATACTTTATACTAATAGAAACAGGTATGAGAATTTAAAACTTCTCTATTGATAGTTTGATAAACTATTCTCGTGTATTTGTTTCCACTCCATATACGGTAGTTCAAGATACTGGAAGATATCGTAATTATTCACTCGCACAAATATTAAGCCGCGTATCGACAGTCCGAGGCATGTGCCACGAATGCCTCGCGGTACAGTCTGTTGACGCAAAAAAAGTATGAATTCATGGCTGAAGCATATATGTGATCTGCAATATTTGTAAGGCCGTTATTACACGATAGTAGTTCTATGAGCATATCTGATCATATGGAAAGAGATGAAAATACCAAATCATATTTTCATCTTTTTCCATTATGATCATATCATAGAACTATTATCGTGTAATACCAAAAAATGCGTGCACGCGAACAAATTGACTAGCTCCAACAAGCGGGAGACAAAGCAACTAAGCTCTGACAATTGATAATTTGGACTTTGGAGGTTAGTTTGTGCTCAATTAGTAGATAAAAATTTAAGGCAATGTTTATTATTGCCTATTAGAACCTTCTGCACCCAAATAGAATTCTCAATCACAAAAATGCATAGCAATGGGGTACAATTTTGAGGTTAGTTTGTAGAATTGTTCGTTGTGCGTTGCGAGGCAACAGGCACTGCTCGCTGCGAATTGTGTGCCGCGTTTGCCTGGCTGCTAACAAACCCGGTATCGACAGTCCGAGGCATGTGCCACACGAAAGCCGTGTCGATACGCGGCTTTAATATTGCATAGCGAACAATAGAGGTAATAGTCATACTTGTTGCAGAAACTATTTCAACGTTGAAGTTATCATTCAAAATTTCATGCAAGAGAATATAAAGCGTTCCATAGTCTATACAAAAATAAAGATAGCATCTCATAAAAACATTCAACAAATGAGAAATGGCAACATTCAGCTTGTCCTTGGGGATGAAGGAGAACCGTTTCTGTTTCGGAGACGGATACGGCGCTGTTTAGACGGTGTGAATGTGGAGGGAGAAGTTGTAGAGGAAGTTTGAGTTGTCGCTGGGGAGGGGAGTGGTTGACGGGGGGGGTTGGTCGGCGCTTAATCCAATATGAAAGAGACACGAGCTGAAGGGACAAAGTTGGGTGTAGTCGTCAGTGTAGACCCGACAACAGTAATTAGTTTACGCACTCGTTCGCTTCAATGTCACTTTTTATTCTTTCTCTCTCTTCTTATCAGTTGCTTGATCTCTCCATCTCATTTCTCTCAACAGAACTCTCCTAGACGCCCACCTTGATTCCTAATCAGCTCGGTTCAATGCGGTCGAGCCGACTATTTCCACCCCTCTGACAGGAAAATAGGAAAGTTGTTCCACTTTGGCGCGAATTGGCTTGTTTCCTGCTCCGACAATGGAGTGACAACTATAGACGCGGAACAATAACAGTGTCACCTTTTCATCAGAGTGGAAAACAACACTGCTGTTTTGTTCAACCCTGAACAAACACTTCCTGCCATCCGTATTTTGTGTGCTAGTTTGTATAAACTTTTTTTAGAAATTCTAGTCGATCTATATCCTAGCGCATAACTTTGAGAGTTTCCTGTCAAATGCACCTTGAATCTGATTTTCATATAGTGAAAGTTATTGAATATTGATTCGTCAATAGTAATATCATGATTTCCATAGAAGGGCGACTGTAAGTTTTTCTACTATACTGAATATCTAGTGGAAACTGGCGCTGAAAACTGATGTTCTTAAAAAGTCTGTTGTTGCGATTAATTATCTGAAGAGTGAAGATTATTCTGTTATAAAATAACTGGGAGCTAGTTCACCTGAATTCTATATTATATTGCTAGAAGCCACTGGCGACTCGTACCCACAAAACAAGTGAATTGCCCGTATCTTTTACTGTACAGCACTTCAACGGTCTCGTTGGCACGAGCCGCCAGTGCTAAAAGAATTTGCTAATCCATTATATTTGAAATCAATAGCACTTTAATATAATCCATAAAACTCTTCTAATATTAAAAAAAACATTATGTTGATCCTCAATTATCAACATACGCGTACCCAAAGAGAAGAACTGAATTATTTTGTTAAAAACGAATTTCTGAAATTACAATAATCAATAATAGTGTTATTGTTTCGTCATCATTTTTTTTTATTTTACGATATTTGCATTGAATATAAACTCTCAAAATTGTTCTGCTGTAAATCATCTTGATTGAGTTTATGAGCTCCTCATTAAACACTGTACAAACCCCGAAAATTCACTTGCAAAATAATTAAGGAAGGAATGACAATTTTCTCCATGGGGAACTGGAGTACATTGCTGATGTACTCCATATTCAATTGAACGACCTGGATTATGAGAAAAATCTGAAATTAATTTGGCTTTTGAAAGAACGACGAAAGCTACAACTCAGAAAATCAAATTTGGAACTCGTTCATTGAGTCTATTCACTTCGAGAAATTCAATTTTAAAGAGCTTTTTCTGGGTTTGTAGAATAACATTCAAAAGCTGAAGCATTGATTTAGTAGAAAATTGAATGCTTGTTTGACCTAACTTCTTAAAAATATCAAATCACCAACATGGTCAAAAAGTAGTTTAGGAAGAAATTTGATAGAAAAAAATAATTATTAAACTCTTTTGAAATTTTTCCGTTATCGATAAGAAAAGAGCGAATTATCCGAACCCGCAGCGGCTAATGAATCATGACTAGAGCTGAATGTTTTCCTTTTCAATATTCACGAAATTATTTAGCTTCCCTGTGTTCCTATTGACGTTTTCCTTCTGGTAAGTCGGAATATTTAGAAAGTTTTGCTACCACCTCACTCTCCCTAACTTCACTGTTGCTGATTGAAAATAGATGTAGCCCACCCACTCTCGAACAATTTTCAAAAGCAGAGAATGAACTTAATTCATTTATCAAAATATCAAACTCGATTTTCTGAGCTGTTGACTTTGTCATTATAATCATCCTCTGATCATAATTTGTGAAAGTTCTCAAAGTATTATTATTTCCATGTCTTCGAAGCTTTTTGTGTTCTCAACAGACTCATCGGACTTGTGACTTGCAATGCTAGAACTTCATTTCCCAATTTCTACTCAAATGTCCTCAAATTTATTGACTCTTTTATACTAGAGAGAGAGAAAATTTGATTGAATTCATCATCAAAATAGCTTTTTTCATAAACTAGGTCCTGGATAAACTATTAGTTTGCAGGGTACAAATTGATAATTCTCCTGAACTGATAAGATTACACAAAAAGTGATATGATTATCATTTACTTATTATTGCGAAGTGGAACAGCTCTTTGGTTCTTCCACTAATGAAAGCATACGCTTAATAATATTGCATACATAGGCATTCATGATTCATGATAAATTTATTGTATCCAAAATGCTGATTTCAAAATTATTTTGAAATCAAAAAGGTGATTCGAATTTGTTTTTATAATGTCTATGGATCTACTACGCAACCACTTATCACCACTCTCGTGAGAAGCTTAGAGGATTACATAAAGTGTTTGATAATGAAAAGTAAATAAGTCTTATATTATTATAATGTACATACTGGTAGTCAGGAATACCAACTAAATTGTGAAATGTGAAATAACAAAGGCGAATGAAATAACATTATTTTAAACAAACAACACTTTTTAAAATGCACTAGAAAAATTGGCATTTTTCTTGTTACAACTATAAATGGCAACTATTCTACTTCACATTTTCAGCAGTAAAAGAAGTAATGATTACATTTCCTTTATTCACGTGAGTTTCGTGTTACTTCAAAAATTCCCGTTTGATTGTGTCACCCTGTTTTACCGTGGTTGGAAACTTGAAAATAATTTACTAATTCGAAGAAATAAAGAATCCATACACACCACTACTTTAACATGAATACATCAGTATGGTAACAGAAATGATAAATGACCCAATCCCGAAATGATAAATGACAGAGGCAAATGAAAAAAGGAAGAAAAATCAATATTCTCCTTGGAAACGATTAAATTTTGTACTTCTCAATTCAGAGGAAAACATACGCATACAGTTTTCTCTATGATGTTCATAAAAATATGTACCCTAGCTCAAAGACATCTGTCAATTATGCATAACGCCCTTACCACAATCATTAACTCCCAGTTCTCGGTTGAAATAATGGAAAATATAACGATATTCATTGTCTCTTGATGAATAATGAAGATTCATTTCTCTAACAGCATTAGACTGTACATGCATAATTCATTGGCCACGGGAAAAAATGTAGAGAACTGAGGAGCTGCTCTTGCTAGCTGTATGCAAATTGATGCTACGTTTTACAAGCATCATTGACAATTGAATGGGAGAATTAGCTGGTTTAGCGTTTGCCAGCGGTTCACTCATCAAAGCTCAGAGACAGAGCAAAGACGGCAGACAGAGCAGAGGCAGTTCCAGCGCCCTTATTTCACGCTGTCTAGTGGAGTACAGTCAGGGGAGCTGTTTGAACGTGACCTCGCATGTTTTTAAATTGAATACTATCTCGAAATACGTATCTTGCATTTAGGGCAAATACAATAATACAAATTGGATTCATAGCTGTGTTCGTTCTCTGGCTGAAACTTCAATAGTAGTGCAGTACGGTAGAACTGTCCTTGTAAACTTTTAACAATTCCGCTCCCCATGGACAATGATGTAAGTTGTTCAAGATTAAATTAGCTTTGTTTCATTCTACTGGAACGTATTTCACTTGAATTAGACTCAATAACAAGGCAGACTGAGAACAAAAGAACTCATTCTCGATTTCATAATGTTGATGAATGTTTATGGAAAAGTTGAATTAGACTCTATAATAAGGCAAAGTATGAGAACTAAATAATTCATTCTCGATTCAATAAATTTCGTGAATTTTTATGGGAATGTTGTATTGTAGGAGTATTTTTATCATACTCTATTTGAAAAAAAGTGATCAAGGAGCTCTTGTTACCAACTGCTGTGTTAATATGAAAAGAATAATAATAACACTGCACTTTCAAGCTGAAATACATGGAAAACGTATTCGCTTTAATCCTATAGAGGTTAAAAAAATAAATAATTCGCTCCGGCAGCTGGCGGTCGGAAAGAGTGCATTTCAAATAATGCAATTCTATGATGGCTCAAATCATATGACTTATAATGAGCTATTCAGGGTATGAATTCAAAGGTGAAGTTTTCGAAAAACACCATTTTTGGCATATTATTCGCCATTTTCTCCGCCATTTTGTATTGGATTTTTTTTGTTGATGGCTCAAATTGTAGGGCATAATAAGGGTATTATACTCACCAATTTTCAAAACGATCAAGTTATTGGTCGATTTGTAGTGATTTTTCAAAATTTTCATCCCCTAATTTCACCCCCTACCCTTGGACCAACTTGGCTGGTTAACGCACTTGACCGAGATATTAACACTAATGATTTTTGTGCAAAATTTGGTCGCTCTCCGACAAGCCCTTTGGGAGTTATCGTGTAAACAAGAATCTGTACATATATATATATATATATATATATATGAATTTGAACGGACATCAAACATTCGTCTTCTAGGGGCTCGGAAACGTGTTAAAAATATATCACATCATAAATTTTCGATTGTCAGGGCAAGACCAATAGTGCATTTTTTGAATGAAATGCACTAATAAAAACCAACTAATAGAAGCCTTCAAAATATTCTTAAAAAAGATTAAAATTTCATTTCTCACTCCTGAATTTCTTTGTGAAAATGATAATATCATATTATTATTATGTAAGGTGCTACATTTCCGCCAGAATAGATATAGATCACGTGAAACACGAATATCTTGTAATCTCTCATATTGTCTTTCTCACGTATAATTTGATAATTATTTGAATAGAATTCATATTATCATTGAATTGTTTTAATTGGTACGGTAAAACAGATAAAGGGTGCACACCCCCTGAATCATGCATCAACCCCTTTCGTAGAAATTGTTTGGTTAATCAATATAATCGAATGATAGATGAGTCAAGGCCCCCTCTACAAACTTTGTTGGATTAACACTAAAAACAATTTTCCACTGTATTTAAAAGTAGAAAATGTAATCAGGATACATAAACTGTGAGCATTTTTTCATGATGTGCAATATTCATTCGATTAAACGCTAATTTGTCAGTAAAAATCGAATGAAATTTATCAGACCATGGCTGCTGAACATCGTAGTTTGGAGCTTGAGTAATAAGTAATAATTTATCATACAAAATAATGAAATGGTGTATAATGTAACACGTGTATCGATCAACCACAGAATCCTTTATTTTTTGTATTAAAATTATTCTGTATTTGCCATTCTGTTTTAGATTGTGAATTGATTGAATGACCGCATATCGAACAGAGTTATGTATTGGATTTCTACGGGTACATTATTAGCGTACTGGCATTGGTAGTAATGACTAGAATAGCAGGATGCAAGTGACAGACATGATTTGATTTCTAGGAAAAGGTTGACGCTTATGAGTTATAAATGAAGGCAGATAATAATCTGTGATGGGCGGCGGGAGAGTTGCTCTGTTCAGGGAAGCTCCGGAAGCAAGCATTCCCACTGCCCTGATTAAAGAGTGATTCGTGGATCAGCGAACTCTACTACTCAGAATAGACGATGTGAGATTTGAGTAGGAGTTATTCCTGTGATATGTGAGAGTAAGTAGGGGGATATTCCTGAGGGAGGCAAACAAAGTAAGAGAAAAGGTTGATGAACTGATTTATCAAGAGTGGAGTAATAACTTTTGGTCGTCTCTACCACACAACCCTGAGAATAGGTGTGAATATCAAGAAATAGTCATGGAGTATGTAAACATTGTATGACAAGTTGTATGACATTGTTGATTAGATATAACAGAATCAACAAAAAGAGAGATTTAGTGAGGGATGAATAGAGAGAATCATTTGGTACGAATCATTTAGAGAGAGAGAGAGAGAGAGAGAGATCAGATTAGATTAATCACTTAGCATATTCAGCAAATTAGAAATAGCATATTGAATTGACACTGCATCCAACTTCAGATATAGCCCAGGCAAATAAGACTTCTAGCACCTAAAAATGATGGATGGCTGGAAATGATCTTAAACCACTATGGGCATCCCAAATAAGTTTAATATTAATACCAAATTATAGAGGAGTTCATGCTCTACAATTTTAGCTCAGATACAAATTTTTACTATCAATGGCTTCCAAGATAGACAAGTTTTAACACAAATAGTAGCCTTTTTCCCGGTATATGTGAATGAACTCAAAGTACTCAAGGTCGTAAAATTCTTCACTTTTTATCGAATTTAACAAATGATATATGCAATTGAACCGCCTTGAGGAGCTGAAAACAATGAGCCATAGTTTGTTGAGATCCATTGAATTTTACGAATGTTACGGGTGTCCTTAATTTATTATCCTTAAAGAGTCCTTCTAACTGGAAATAGCCTGAATTAAGGACGGTATGGTGGGTATTATATTAAAATATGATCTAACAGAAAATATTCTAGTAGAAAACTCCAATACAAGGATATAGAGATTTATTTTGGTCATTATTGTTGGAAATATTGTATTTTTTGTTGCACAAGGAAATAATATGTTGAGAGCTCTAGCACAAAAAATATACAAGATAGAAAGTTCTACTTGGTCTTGAATTGTGCAGGATAAAATTATCCCCAGACGGATTTTGAATTTTACACTTCTAATGAAACGTACAGAAGATATAAACAATCAAAAATTGAAAATTGTCAAATTTAAATTTAGGCTATCTCAAAAAATACAGCATTAAAAAAAATTCATAACTCGGATGGCGCTTATCACAGAGGGTTGAATTTGATATCAATCGCTCAAGAATTTTATTTACTAAAACATTGTAATTACAAATTTTTCTGTCCGACGCTTGGTTTGACGTGAGTTGCAAAACTTGGCTCCAGGCGACAAACTCACGACAAATATCACCAATAAACGATGAAACTTAACCAGGTAGCAGCCTAAATAATCATAGGGCCTATCACACTCATGTAATTATCTCAAATTTGTTGATGCGATAGTTACTAATTTCAGTTGATTATCCATTGATAACCAATAATATTTAATATTCTTATAAGTGAACTTAAAAATATTGTAGAAAAAAGCATTCTTGAAATAAACCTCTAATAATAATATGATAATTAATACTGTAGAAGTAAAGATTTCACAGTGTAAATCTGAATAGCTTACTGCTCGACTTCATACTACAAACCAACAAGATTTTTGAAGAGTCTAACAGTTCATTATTTATCAAGTTTGATGCAAAACATTATTTTAAACTCATAGAAAACAAAAGCTATACAATTCTTCATTTCAAAGCTTTTTTATCGATCGAATCTAGAGCTTGATAGGAAAATGCTCCTATAATACCTCCCTTTGTGGGTTTCGAAACGAATTCATCGAATCGAAATGAACTCATTCCAATCTAATCGCATGGTTTACTTGAGATGTAAGAATCATTGTTCAAGTTCTGCTTTTTTATTTCGGAAAGGAGTTTCATCGTGAGATATTTTCCAATCCCTTATTGTGAGGTGAAAATGATTCAATCCACAATGAATCGTGGAGCGATGGAGAAATGCGCGATTTTCATTAGTTGACTATTTCAGATGAATTATAATCATGAATGATTGTGGAGTGAGAATAGACTCGGAATGGAAAGATTTCAATTGTGAATTTTTCCTGTTTGCGTATAACAGTGCTCTGTTTCGGTTCGTTTTTCTGGGTGAGACATAGTCTGTCCAAACAAAAAAGACATTCTGGCAATGTGGGAAAATGACTCCAGCTCAGTCAATATTGATTCAAAATTATAAATTTGGTTTCGAATTATAGATCAGGATGTTTTTACAATTCCAGATCAAATTTATAATTTTTGAACCAATATTGACAGAGCTGGAGTCATTTTCTCATAATTACAGAATGTCTTCTTTGCTTGGTCAAACTATACTGTCGGCTCTGAATTGCTATTGAATTCGACCCGCACTTTTCCCTCTATTTTGGGGCCTGTTGCTTCCCGATTTCCAATATAGGGTTGCAAAAATATTTACCGATTTTTTATCTGCTATACTTTTTCCTGTTTGGGAGCGCTGTACTCAAACTGTTACAACTCAGGCTGTTACAATAAACCCACTGACCAGAATGTATTTATTATAAAACTTTATACATTGAACTCTTAATTCACTGAGGTCAAAATCTTTGAACCCTGCAAATTAACCATCACTTGTTTAGCGTTTGATTATTATTTCAATACTCCTCAAGAACGCTAATTATTTAAAAGGTTCCCTCTTATAGAACTCCAGTATGTTTTTCCACTTCTCAGCGTGAACACGAAAAACTGTACTTATTGATGCAAAAAAGAACTTAAATACTAGCTTGAAATACAAGGGAAAATACTGGTACTCGGCAAAGTTACACTACTAGAATGTAGATTCGCCATTTTGTCAGTAATACACAACACGTATCACTAGATACCCTTTTCTCTTTGTAATCATTGTGAGTGTTTTCCTGTGTAAATTATATCAATCTTTTTATTCCAGCTCCCTCCACATTCTTATCTTTTTAGTTTTATTCTAACTCTCTCTACATTCTTCCATGCTTCTCCTGAACACGATCTCGTTCTGAAATGTACTTTTTCTTTATTTATGACTGGCGACTTACAAGCTTACAGTGTAATGTTGAAATATGTGATGGCACACTATACAATACAAAGTCAACATGTATAGGAGACCAAGTTTCATCCAAAACTGTAGAGAAAAATAAAGTAAAGTGAGTAAATGCGATACAATGTTGCCATCCAACTAATGATAGAATTGAACAGTAGGAGAATTTCAATTATTTAATTGACTAGATACTGCAGTATTCAGTATTAAATATCTCAGTATACTTTTCGTAGAATTGAACATTAGGAGAATTCCATTTATTACCTTGGATTCATATGCCAGTATTTAGTATTAGTTATTCCAGTATACTTTTCGTAGAATTGAATATTGGTGAATTCCAGTTATTACGTTGGCTTAATATCCCAATATTCAGTATCTAATATTCCAGTATATCTTTATTCTCGTGTTGACTGGAGAATAGGGGATTCAGGAATATTCTTGGCAATTAGGAATAAGGAACAATAAAATAAGATACAGTATTCATATTTCATGTGTAAGGAACAATCTCGATTGAGTTTTCAACTATATTAGAACATGAAGAGTTCCGATATTGAAATTGGCTGGAGGTTGTTAGGCTCTAGGTGCTTTCGGTAAAGAAGGCTTTGAAATACTTCTAATCGTTCTGAACAGGAACGCTTATCTCTCTTAATTGCTGCCGGATTTGAACAGCGGCGTAGCAGGCTGTGCTATGCCTCGCCATCTTGGAACATTGTGCCAGCACTAATCCTTCTGTGTAATCCTTTGTGCACGGGGCTTGAAATCCTTTGTAGCGTCCTGATAGCGGTAAGCCTGGCCGCTCTACAAACTTGCTTTGAAACGTGTTACTAATTAATTTCGTTGATAATCATTCACAGATCCTGCCAACTAATTATTATCCGCAATTTGGAATTGATTTTCAAACCTGTGCTCAACATTCCCAGTATGTGCACTGATTACTAAGCCCTCATCCAACAGGCTTGTTGATGAAACAGGCCTCTCCTCAGATTTACTCGAATGATTTCCTGAATACATTTCCCCATGGTATCCCTGGACTAGTGTCACTGGCGTCTCGTACTTTCGATATAGGTGAAGTGCCCGTATCTTTTACTGTACAGCACTTCACCTGTTTCGTGGGCACGAGCCGCCAGTGTAGTGTATCTAGTATATCTATGTGTATCTAGTGTATCTATCCACTAGTCTAGTGTGTCTACTGAGTAGATTCTCGATAATTGAAAATGCATTAATCTAAATGGAAATTGTGATGTAACTAATACTTCTGATTCGGATACAAGAGTCATGTCAAGTATAGGCTGTCAGAAAAGTCAAAATAGTAACTACTTATCCAAAATGAGGGCTAAACCTCGTGCATATGAGCAAAGCAAAGCATATGAGCATCTAAGCAATGAGCATATGAGCAAAGCTCGTGCTCGTGCAAAGCTCGTTGGAGGAGTGATAAAGCGCCGGTCTAATAATCAGGTGGACCCTGGTTCAAGTCCCAAGCGGAGGAACAATTTTTGACCACAGCACAATCACATAAATACGGCCACCCCGTCTTTCGGATGAGACGATAAGCCGTCGGTCCCGACTACCTCAAAGTAGTCGTCATCTATCATCCATATCATTACCCACGCACAAGCTTATGAGCTCATGTGGGCTTCACCCTCATAACAAACAAACAATATACAATTTAATCAATATTCTTAATAATAATAAATATACTTGCTAGCAACTGATGCTACTTCCTGACAGATTACAAATTCACACTTTATGATAGGCCTAAGAGAAGACACTTATTCCTCAGTGACTACTTACTTTTCTGTTGAAGGGGAGATAACTCTTATATTTACTGTACTAAAACATTAGTTATTCAAATATTCACTGTGAAATAAGAGTCTTATCTTATTATGAAGTTCTAATGAATAAGTTTCATGTATGGTTTATTTTCATTTTATATGGTCATTATCTTTCTATTTTTCATTTGTTGCTATTGTAGCAGCCGACGATATGGTTGACTTGACTCAAATAACGAGTTTATTGCTCTTCAAATGATTCTTTTTTGAAAAATTATTCAAATTAAATAATTCTAGACATCAATAGATTAGGTATCTTCGACACTTCAAAAAAAATCCTGGTTCAGGAAGACTCACTCCATGTAAATCATTCGCAATTGCCTATCATGATACTCTTCTCTCAAAAAACTTAAATTTATTGTGCTCCTCATTCTTGGACAAGAGAAAAAAATTATACAGCGTTACATCACCGGTCAATAAATTCATTGCCAATTAATTTAATTTTCTTGCTCCATTTTGCTGTTATACCAACAAATTTTGTGATCACACCAAACTCTGATCAGCATATTCGTTCTCTAGTGATATCTTTTTATTACTCTCTCGCATATTAAACCGTCAATTTCATTTATTTATCTCCCTTATTCACTGAAAAATTCACCATCTCATCGTTTGGGAGCAATTTTTCCAAATTACCCCATGTGGATGAATAAGTCCACACTTTTGCCAACTGAAATTCGCATCTATGATATTCACTAGGTTATTTATAGTGATGAATAAACATAACTCAAATTTTGTTAACTGATATTCTCATCCAGGTTATCTACTGTGTTTTAAGTGACCTTGGAGATTTATCCCGGAGACAGGTGGAAGCAATATATTTCAATTACACAGAGCACTCCATAAACGAGCCAACTCGGTCGAGGCAATAAAGTTCAAAGTATGTATATAAAGTGGCGTTTATGAGGGTGGTGGGGGTTGCAAGTTGCAAAGTTGAGACTGAAGTCAGTAAGCCAGCCGCAGTTTTTACAGCTCTAATCCCGTATCGAACAATGCCGCACCATTGCAGGTAAGTATTAGCTCTCTCACTCTCACTTACTCACTCTCTCTCTCTCTCTCTTTCTTCCTCATCCTCTTACTCTTTCAACCACTCTCTTTCCATCTCACTATCTATCTATCTCACTCTCTAGACCAACCCAAGCGCGCTTCCTTAATTAAACTTTCCCAGGAAACTTCCTTCCCTCCACTCCGCCATCTATCGTTTTTTCTAATAAGATTTCATTCTCTGTGATATTATTAAGTCGGCAAACGTGTAATCGTCTTTAAAATGCAAACACTGCTGATGACACTGCTACTGAGTAGAGTATTTCTCTCTTAATTACGACTTGGAAAGCTCTTGACTTTTCTCAAAAAGTTGAACGAGTAATTTGACTAGAGCTTTTTCTATATTATGATATTATGAGACTGTTAAATCGATTTCAGTGTTTGGTGGTACTTTACAACTGGTTACAAAGAGTTCTTGAAATTATAATGGAAAATCGACTACGACTGGTTGAAATGATTTTTTTTTTCAATCAAGCTTTAAATTTTGTAAAATTGCAGTTTTGAAGAACTTACCATGACTATGTGTGACTACTGCAAGAAGAAGAATCAGCATTGGTACTCGTTTAACCTGAAAAATGAAGAAAAATAATGTTACGATATTCCTAAAATGCGAACTTGCATTTACTTATATAAAAAATCATCATAGCGGATACGACGATTATTATCAATTCCTGCAAAGAAACTCGATAAGACTTTGGTTAAAATGATTATTGGAAATCCTCACAGAATTTAAGTTATTGTCCAGCTGGTAATATCAGAATTGAA